>VOPJ01008231.1:0-40000 GCA_014673585.1 Semibalanus balanoides
ACAACGGGATAGACACATCTGGCCGGGACAGAAACAACGGGACAGACACATCGGCCGGGACAGAGAACAACGGGACAGACACATCGGCCGGGACAGAAGCAACGTCGGCCGGAACAGACAACAACGGCCGATAGACACAGCAAAGTCAAGTCAATAGATCGTATCCCGAGCAAACCCGAACACTTGCATATACACAGACACATGGAGACACAGCGGATGAAAGACGAGGTATTACCAAGAGCTGGGATCGACTGAGTCGATGAGTCAGTTGAGTGAGTCAAAGTTGGATTAAGCCGAATTATTTTCTTCCTCCCACTGAGCCCGATCGAAGCCTCAGCGGTCACTGACCTTCATTATAGAAAGGATACCGTATGCGGACATGTAAATGATGGACAGGATAGTTCCGGACAGGTCTGCCCGCCATCGCCCAAGGCATTGATGTCTGAAGTGGTGGTTACCAGTACGGTTACACTGATATGAGACACAAATAGAATAATACAAAATTGCATAACTCTCATAATGCCGAAAATGATGACAAAAATACAAAAAATGGGTGATAAGGGCACAAGCCGAAAACTAGTATATGTATATCTAGTTATTATTTACTTTATCTTTTTCGGCACTATGAGAGTTCGGTTATTTTTTATATTATGCAAATTATTAGCAAATTTCATATTTGGGAGTCATATATATACCGAGATCAAATCGCACTCAACCGTCCAGATGACACAATTTAAATACTATGCGCGTTGCTAGGCCGGAAATAGAGGTCGCACAATAGCCTGGATCGGTCCATGAAAGTCATGATTGCAGGCCACAGAAAGTTTGAAACGCTTGCACGGTAATTCATAGCCCCACATATTGGGAACTTTTGCGTAGCGCAAACAATCGGCATAAGCCTTGCAAATATGGACCCAAATTATTGTACAGAATCTTTGTGCAAAATCTCCATTTGTAATTGCACACAAGCCCGTGAAACACAGTGCAGACTGCAGGGGTGTGCTCGACTCATGAGTTGTGAGTCAAATTTGACTCAACTCTGACTCAAGTGAGTTAAGAGTCAGAGTTAAGTCAGTCAAAAAATATGTTGTTGAGTCGAGTCAGAGTTGAGTCACATATTTTCGTTTGAGTCAAAGTTGAGTCACCTGAATCAAAGTTGAGTCGACTCATTATCGCTAGCCAAGTGAGTGATTGGAAGCTGCAGAAATGTCGAGATTTGGCAGATTTAGCACTACATATGACATTACATGGAAATTAAGAGAATTTAAAATATTTCCGACCGCACCCCGTCAATAATTATCGATGTTGAGTCAAAAATGAGTCGACTCAACTTTGAGTCGACTCATTTTCCCTTGAGTGAGAGTGAGTCAGGGGTAAAGTCAAAGTCTGAGTGAGTTGAGTCAGAGTCGAGTCGAGTAAAAACGTTTTTAGACACTTGAGTCAGAGTTGAGTCAGAATCTTTCAGAAATGAGTCACAGTCGAGTCAGTCGAAGAAAATATGAGTCGAGCACAACCCTGACACAGTGTAATGCTATGTAGCTGGATTTACAGTAAACCCCGTTCCCATTGATTCGTAAGCTTTCATCTCCCGTCATGTGACATGGTGCACTTGTAGTGGGCGTGGCCTGGCTGAGCGAAGCTCCCGGATGCGCTGAGGGCCAGCCCGTCGGAGGGTTAGCCTGGTATTCACTATTCACATAGTGTAACGTGAATACCATAGCCTGGTATTCACTATTCACATAGTATAATGTAATACCAGGCTAACCCTTCTCGGAGTTACGGCGAGGGGTGTGGACGATCCCGGATCTGCCTCTGGCTCTTCAAAGGAAGGGGCCAGCGCTGGACGTCAACATGCCTCCCCGGGCTAACACGCCTCCCGGGGCTACTCAGGCGGTCCCAGCACGGTTCAGGCCTGGTCCCAGGGCCGTATATAGCCTGGTCCAGTGACGAACCAGCTGCGTGGCAGACGAGCGGAGCGCCGATTAGCGCCAGGTGTACTGTCGTCAACAGGCGCCGGCGGTACCCACGCACCAGCCGTGCGATGACCGGCCCGGCGCGGCACCCCAGCACCGCCTGACTGCCTGCCTGCCGAGTCCCGACCGACCGGCCGGCGCGGCCGCCGAATGTGGGTCACGTGGGGCCGGCGGCGGCGTCTCGACCCGTTCCGGCCGGCGCCTCTCCGGTGACGCCGACGCCACATCAGCCAGCAACACGGGCCGGCAGCCTCAGCGGTCAACGTCCCGCTCCTCTCCACGGCAGCGGCGGCGAGGTCAGACGAGGCCGGGCCCGGCGCCGTGCCGTCCTCTGCGGCAGGTCAGCCGCCGACCGAGACGGGCGACTGTTGCGAAAACGGGCCGGATGCGGGTATGCGGAGGGGGTGAGAATACGAAATTGGGTAGCCGGGTGAGAAGGCACTTGGGAAGTGGCGGATTCAGAGGGGGGGGGCATCTCCCCTTGAGCCTCGAAGGGCGCAATTTCCCGGCGCGGCCCATTATCAATCGAAGTGACTCGAAACGAATTCCACTCGGTTTTCAAACAATTCGGAAGTAATTTGCCCTTTCTGACCTCCAGAGGACCCAGTCTGACTTCTAAGGGGCCCATTCTGGCTGGAAAAGGGTTAATTCTGTTTTTTTTAGAGGCCCATTTTTGTATGTGGAAGGCATATTTTGAGTTAAAAGGGTTGATCTGGCCTACGTTTGTCTTCAAGGTTGAAGGACCCACCAAGGCTTGAGAGGACCCACCAAGGCTTGAGAGGAACCACCAGGGCCTGAGGGGGCCCACCAACGCCTGGGGGCCTACTTTGATACATTGCCCCCTTCTTGACCGAATCCTGGATCCGCCACTGTACCTACTTGACTATTGAGTCGCGACCCGGCCAGAACAATATGCCCTTGCCTAGCAACGAGCTTTGCTGGATTAAACTCAGACCAGATAATCTGAGGAGTTTTTAGAAACCTGACCAGAAGCCGATCCCGGGACAGCCACACATACGATATGATGAATGAATCGTCAAGTACAACGGTACCCCCGGCCCCGTGTGGGGCCTGTTGTTATACCTGACGAAAGGCAAACGTTTCCGGCTCGAAGACATTACATCCACCGTTTGGTCCAGCAACTGGGAAAGCCTGAACAGTTTGCAAAAAATAAAATGGCAAAAATTCGCACGAGCCAGATTGAAATACTGTTAGATAATCCCATGTCAGATATTGCACACGAAGTGAATACAGGACATGGGACAGGACATTCTACCATAGCCGCACGCTATCACCTCGTTTCGCTTTCTTTTGAAATTCCCGGCTCCAGTTTCACCTCGAGAGAAACCGGCTGTGGGTATGCCTCATCAGCGGAATGACCAACAGGTAGACAGCGCGGCTAGCCAGAAAAACCACCAAGTTTCCGCTGATGCACAGCTGCGCCCAAACCAGTTAGCCGGCCGGTCCACCTTGCAGCTGACGTCAAAACAATCCCAGTCACGTGTGGCCACACGCAGGAGCAGCTCACGGAAAGTACGTCACCGACCCGGGCCTGGTCTGTCCACCTGAGGTCTGTAGGGTGACCATAGGAAGGGAAAGGACCACGGCGCCACCCAGACATACCTGCCTGTAGTCTTCTCCGACACGGTCTCCTCTCTCCCCAGTCAGCGGCCTCGCCGTGAGACTCTGTCCCGGTCTCGGTAGCACGCGTGACGCTGTGACGCCGTCTCGACAGCGGCGGTGCCTCGTGTGACGCGGTGTGACGCCGACTGAAGGCACCGTTCGCGGCGGCGGCGGCGAAACCCGCGTCAGCCGCGGCCGCAGGCGGTGAGGCGGCAGCGGCGGTGTGCTAACGGTGCGGCCAGCGGCCCCGTGCGCCGCCTCAGTCACGCGCCCGCCCGCCCGCTGCCCATCCCGCCTCCCCCTCCCCAAATACAGCTGACAGAAACGGACGGTAAGGGCTATGAGATAACACATGTTTTGTTTTCAATCATGCTGCAAAAAGCAGCCCGTATTATATAGTTGCTGATGAAAAACCTGTCCCAACGTTTGCAAGTTTTTCAATTAACAACCGGCGACCCGACTGTACTCGTTTTTCACAGCGTGATTCATTCCGTAATCCGCAATGCTGTAACAAGTCAGGTAACAAGTATTCGTAATTTCATTTTTAATCTCTTATCACTGCAGTCGGATACAGTCACTGAGTGCCACTGAGCGGATGCAGTCACTGAGTGTCACTGAGCGGATGCAGTCACTGAGTGTCACTGAGTGGATGCAGTCACTGAGTGTCACTGAGTGGATGCAGCCACTGAGTGCCACTGAGCGGATGGTGCAGCACTGAGTGCCACTGAGCGGATGCAGTCACTGAGTGTCACTGAGCGGATGCAGTCACTGAGTGTCACTGAACGGATGCAGTCACTGAGTGTCACTGAACGGATGCAGTCACTGAGTGCCACTGAACGGATGCAGTCACTGAGTGCCACTGAGTGGATGCAGTCACTGAGTGCCGGACCGCCCATCCCCGCTCACTGTGACGTCACACTCTAGCCCGGCCCCCGGCCCCTCAGATGCTGTCCTTCCTGTCCGAGAGGAGCAGCAGACCTCTGCAGTTCAACAGGCGGTACCGGAGTTTCCCAGTACCTACCTTCTTGCTTGCGGGACTCCTTGGCAATCGCATCAAAGGGATATTGCCACCAGGCGAGCAAATATAAGTTTTTGGTGTGTATCGGCAGATTAAGCGTGCCCGATTCCACCTGCAAAATATGGTTGCCGAGACTCTCCCAATAAGATTGAAAAAATACATCTCTCAATGCTTGGGAAGCATTCGTAAAATTGGAGTCGCCTCCTCACCATTTTGAATCACTTCTTTTGCAGAGTACAGACTACAATTTTCTTTTGAATATCACAAACTTAACATTACCATTCCGTCAGGTCAGTGAACTTTAAAATTAAAATGCGCATGCAATTAGTTATATTGTCAACAACCTTAGTATATTTCATAATAAAAGAGCAGGAATGGCTATGGCTCGACTTTGAGCCGTAGGAGATAAGTGGCATTACCTTGAAACACAGATACTTTCCAAGGTCGAATCTCGGCGAATTCGAACGCTTCGGCTTCGGGCGGGCTACATGACAGTTGACAGTTGCGCCAATTTGGCAGCCAAACGGGATGAGAGTGGCCATCATGAATATGTGCTGAGCACAGCTGGGACCAACGTTTTGGAGTCAGACATAAATCACAAATTATTTGTAAACTAGTAAACATTGTTTTAGAGCAGGTTTGAGCAAGAGCATACGTGATTGTTGATCCCCACCATTCATTGTATAAATCCTCTGGAGGTGGCAAAATCTCTTTAACTCGCATTGGTCCGGATTTAACACTAAACATTGTTTTTCTTTCAAACCGCAACCCATCAGTTAATCTTAATTTTCATTTTTACTAGTTTGCACAAATAGCTGCCAGCGATTCTGCTGGCAGCTGACGATTGTTCGAGCGTGCAGTTTCGTTTGTTCCCCTGCTCTCGTTAGACCGTATCGCAGATCTCCAAAACTTGTGCAACATGTCTGATGAAAGCAGTGATGTTCCGCCACTTACACACCTATTTGTCCGCCAAAGTGGAAAGATAATGTCACTTGATAACTTTGTTGTTTATAACGCGATCGTGATGCTCCAAAGCAGTTGCACAGGATGTTGGATTATGTCGCACAGGATAATCCTGTTCCAGTATGTGACTACAGCCGATGACCGATATGTTTTTGCAAAGTCGTAACGAGCGGATGGGCTAGCTTATCTTTTGACATCGGATTCGTTTTTTTTTCTCTCGCGCGGCTTGAAGCATTCGACAGATCAGCGGGCAGCTGTATTATGCGACCCGCGCCAGTCCCAGATCACTATCAGCCAGGGGAGCAGCCAGACCTTCGGCAAAGCGGCGGGGGGGCACACGGCACCCCCACTCCTCAAAGGCCCCCTAGGCAAATGGCCCCCGAAAAAATGGTGCGAAAAAATATCCCCGGATTTAGGCCACCCAGTTTTGCAGGGCACATAACAAGTTTCAAAAAGGAACGTTGCCGATATTTTTTGTGTGAAGTCGGCTCAATGGGAGGGGACGGCACGTGCCTCCTCTACCCCCTGGCTGCGCCCCTACTTTCAGCCAAGCCAAATAAATACAGAAATTGAACGTAAAAAGACACTAACAAAGGAATGAATTATCTCCTCTCCTTAGAAAAGCTATGCCACCATCCGTGGCTGAAATAAGAAATTAGCACAAAGAACAAATGGCAAACGGTCACAAAAGTGCACGTCCATGCTTGTGGAAAAATAAAGGGGTTTGCCCAGCGGCCAACACAGAATCTTGCGGAAGGCCGGCCGGGCTGGTTGGGCTGGGGCTGGTTTACCGATGAATTGCTGTCATCGATGACTAAGAACTGCATGACAAAGAGAAAATGATAGCGAGCCAGGGTAATGGAACCCGGATGTAGTCGGATGACGCAACATATTGACCGTCCCAGATAATCAGGACCACTGTCCCTGTTCCTAGATCAGCCGCCGCCGGTGCTGCACCCGGTCGGCGTGATGGTACAGCTGAGCTTACAGGCTTATCCACCAGGTGTCCCCAGCTGACAGACCATCAGGCCATACCACCCAACAGAGGGACTCATCATCCGACAATGCCCGTCAAGCCTCAGGACTCAGCTGTTATTAGGTCTTGGACTGTATAAATACACGGGATGAGCTGGGGACACGACGTTTGATAGAGTTTCAAAAAATATATATAAAGAGATAATGCTCGACAACAAGGCAAATATACATATATAAGGCAGACATAAGCGTTTCAAGTGCTCGACCCAATAGCCCAATAACACAACTTCATGCAAATTGTATCCAACTGCCACTCCTCTTTGCTGAAAACTCATGAAGCGCCCTAAAACGCTAATAATTATTTCTGTTCCATCGGCCTGCATTTCCATCTCAACACCTACAAAAGTAGGTAGGATAGGCATATTTATAATACCACACGCTATCTCTTATAGGGCCTTGACGCTATCTAACTTCTATCCAGGTGAAGCTAATTCGACTCTGTATGTAATTCAGTTCGCTGCAATAAAACAATGACATTGCCTAACGAAATCCGGGATTTCCAATGGAGCACGCAGCATTGGAAGCAAACTAACCTCATGACGTCAGATGCCCTCGTAAATAAGCCACTATTACGACGTCGGCATGTTTGCCTTTACTCCATGCTGGTGGCCTCTTCACAGTAGACTGGCAGACTGGCGGCGGGTCCGTCAGTATGTGCGCAGTATGTAGCGATGCACCTGAGGCCTACTTCAACGCGGCAGCTGTTCATCACTTACTGACGTAATGGTACCGACTATAATCAGACACACGGACGAGCCGCGTGTACAGTGTACACCACTTACTGACGTAATGGTACCGACTATAATCAGACACACGGACGAGCCGCGAGTGATCTCATCGCCAGTCACGTCCGAGTGACGCTGACTGTGAAACTTGTCACCAGATACCAGTGACTACTGACGTCTTTGTGAGATATTTTGGTATCGCAGACATGTTCCTTGGTGCTGTATAAAAAGCTGGTATCACGCACGCACGTGGCTATACTCGTACAAACATTCACGGCGGAATCGAACCGGTAAAGATGTCTATTGTGTAACATTTTCCCGTTACGTAAGAGAAGGAAATGGAATCCATCCATCCATGGAATTCGCTAGAAACACCACATTCAAATCATTACGCACTCCTTTTTCTCAGAAGCGTCGCTAACCGTGCGAATGTTGAAAGGAATGACACGATTTCCGCATGCCTCGAGCGGTCTGGGGCAATCCATGTGACACCTGGGGCATGCAGCCGTTCACTTTAGACAACCCAGCGACATGCATAATATCATATACCAGGGTTGGCACTACCCAAAACCCACTACTCGTTTTTTTATTATTATTATTATTATTTTTTTTTTTTTTTTTGGGGGGGGGTAAATTAAACAAAAAACCCACCCCGGGTTTTTCATCAAAATGGTATTGAGCAAGTTCCCGACGTAATTTTTTTAGAAAACCAAAGATATAATTGGTGCATCATTGAGTTGGATGTGATTTTGTTTTTAAGACTTAACATGATTAAAACGAAAAATGTTGCAATTTCGCCCCTTCATTTCACCATTCAGACTCCAATTATCGGTCGGAACACACAACTTCGGAACCAACACGTCGCGACCTCGGAACAACGTTCGTCCATTTAAACTCGCGCATCTCTACTTGACCACTGGGAGATGCGAATATTTGGAGGAATGTAAAAATTTCACATCGTGGGTAAATCCAGAATCTAGCAAGTAAATTATTTTGTTAGCGTTGCATCGCATCAAAAGCACGTAACATCCTTTCTAAGGATGTTTGCATGCTTAAAAGTTTCCAAATTGGGACATTCCAGCATATATCACATGGCAAAGAGCGGATAAAAAAAACATCCATAAAACCCACAAAAAAACACTACCCAATGGATTTTGATGACAAGCACGTTTTTCCCACCCTGTCATATCCAGCACCGAATTTCCAGGTATTGCTATGCTCACACATTGGAATATCAACAGCCCAAAAGCTGTTATCATTGTGTTCTATAGTGAAAGAAAAAGTAACTAGAATGCAGATCTTAAAGTACCTGACTGATGATATGACGATTATAATACGGCAGCCGCTAGAGGGAAATAAACATTGTAACTGAAATAGATTGCAGCGATGTAATCAGTTTGTAAAATGTTAAGCTCGTGAAAATCGTACCGTTAACGGTGTCGATGAACTGATTACTGCACACTACACACCAAAGGCAGTTGAACACAAATTATCTATACGCCGGAACAGTCTGAGCGATGCATTCTAGTTTGTTTGTTTTGGCTACACACCCAGTGACCCATGGCGCCAGGATCTACACCATTTCGTGGAAATACAAACATTCCAACCCAACCCGACCCTGGCACAATCAAAACAAGGTCTGCAAACCAAACCATCAGTAGCACATGCGATTGGGCAAAGGAGGCCGTCTACAAATAGTAACTCACCTTGGTTTCCGTTCACCGTTCATCTTGGCCTCGGAGCCTGAAGCGGTCCTGGTCTCCATCGCCATGTCGAGGCGATTTGTCCCACGTCAGCCGAGACGTGACGTAACCTGACGTGACGTGACGCAGCCTGACGTGACGTGACGTGACGTCTGACGCAGCACGTTACACCTCACAGTTCAGCTGAGGCGTACCGTCAGGAGCAGAGGCGGCACAGCAGCTGACCGTCCGTCGAGCAGCACCAACAGCGGCCAACAAAGACGGCTGAGGTTTCTCTGCAGCGGAGCCGCTATCTCAGAGCGGGGGCCGGTCCGCGCCGCGGGCCAATCGGACGGGTTTCCGGAGACCGGACGGCCGTATCCGTCCGTCTGTATGCGCTGCTGCCCCTCCAGCTGGACCACCGCCGCAGCAGCCGCACGGGTTTCGGAATCTCCGCCGGTAACCGCAAACGGTCCGGTCTTGCCCGGTCTGCAGTCTGGTCCGGTACGAGAAGACACAGTATTACTGGACCGGTCAGAATGTACGGCCGGGGCTGAGTCGGTAGTGAGGTTATGTGTTCACTGAACACTCCCGTTCAGATAGAGTTCAAACGTCTGCCGCACACCACCTTGGTCTCACACGTAGTCCAAACCACCGTCCACCGATAACAATGACTCTGACGCTTGATCTCTTGCACCCGAGCGCTCTATCACTTACCGACCTGTGACGTTAGTCCTGAATCACACGCGTGACTCCCCGGCCGGTCCAATGACTCGGGACTCCTACACCACCGCCGGTCCAATGACTTCAACTCCAGCAACGGTCCAATGACTTCAACTCCAGCACCGGTCCAATGTCTCCAACTCCAGCACCGGTCCAATGTCTCCAACTCCAGCACCGGTCCAATGTCTCCAACGTCCCCACCTGCCCAATGTCTGCCAGCAGGAGGCACAGCTCCGCCGCGATCTGCCAGGAGCTGTCACGGAGCTGGCACAGCCCCACACACACGCCGCCGGCTACTGAGTGGCCCCCCGCCGACGCACCGACTGCCGAGCTGTCCGCCGCACGCCATAGATCGGTCAGCCAATCTGGTGCTGTGCCAGCGGCGGCGGCGTCCGCGCCCCGCCGCTGAGCCGCGCCACTCCCAGTCTCATCTCACCCGACAGGCTCCGGTCGGTCAGAAATGTCTGCATCCGGCGGTTGCGGGCGCGGGCTGTCTCGTCTGCGTCCCGAGGGTGACGGCAGCGACAGCAGTGGCAAGGCGACAGCTGCAGTGACAGGGCGACAGCAATGGGGGCGGAGGGGGCGGCGGCGGCGGCGGCAGCAGCAAGGGTGGCAACAGCGGGACGGACGGGGGGAGTCATCACGGCCAAATCTGCAGTCCCGTGGTCTGTGACCTCGGAGTCGGACCAGTCTGTCCCTGAGCCTGCGTTAGTCGCAGCAGCCGCCACAGGAAGCGCACGAACGCCGGATGCCGGTCGCAGATGAAGAGTGATGCCCGTTCCAGCTCCGCCTGCAGCGCGCGCACCGCCGCCGCCCACTGCGGGTCGCCGCCGCCGGCCGCCGTCTGCAGCATCGTCTCCAGCATGGTCAGCGTGTAGTGAGAGTTCTCCAGCGTCATGCCGGTGTCGGCGGCGGAGGGCAGGCCGAGCAGCGCCCGGCGGTGCTCCTGCTGCAGCTGGGCCGCCGCCGCCCCTAGCCGTGTGGTCAGCCGGGTCAGCAGCGGTGCAGCCAGCGGCGGTACGGTGCCCAGCAGCAGCGCCAGCCGGCTCTGCTGCTGCTGGGCCGCCTGCTGACGGAGATCCCGCGCAGACAGCACCGACTCCAGCAGCCGCTCCAGCAGGTGGAGAGCGGTCGGCTGCGCGGCCGGCAGGAGGCGGGGCCGCGCGGCCAGCACGCGGCAGGCCAGCTCCAGACCGTGGCGGAGCGATATCCAGACAGGGTCGGGCCCGGCGGCGGCGGATGTCACGTGACGTAGCACCGTGTCCAGAGCGGTGTCCAGCTCGGAGTCGGTCGGAGGCGGCTGGGTGGCGGACACAGCGCGCTGAAGACGCGTCACCGACTGTAGAAACTGCAGCGACCGGCAGCCGATCGGAGACGCGGCCGGCGGTCTGAACTGGTCCGATGGCGGCGCGTCGCTGCCACGCTGCGACGATGCTGCGGCGGGGGAGATGTCAATGTCGCTGCGACGTTGCGTCTGTTGCGACGACGCTGAAACGATGGAGTCTTTGTCGCTGGTTTTTGTAAACGATTCGACACTGTTTTCTGGACACACGCGGTCGGTCCTCATTGGCGAATCGTCGTCGTCGTCGTCGTCGCCGCCGCCGCCGCCGCCGGGTGGCAATCTGCCGCTGTCCGCGGGAGAAACATCAGCGGCTTCGTGGATTGGGGAACGGGACTGGGTTCCGGCTGCAGGGGTCTGCTGATCACGACCAAAGAGTTCTCGTTCGGCGTCCAGAACGACCGTTATGTCGCCGAACGGATCAGCATTGGCGGTCAGCTTATTGCGGAGTGTTTCTACGTGTTCTCGCGTTGACACACCGGCAGGGCGAGTTCTGATGACAGCGATAGCTAGAGCAATTTGGGTCCGAACAGCCATTGTTCTCGTCTTCAATAGAGGTGAAAAGCTATCCGGAAAATATTGCTGCATCTGCAATATACCACGGCCATAGAATACTCAATATACCTACGTTGGTACATACAATACAAATCACAAGGACGTTATTATACGGAGTACGGAGTACGGACAGTGCAGATTACGAAGCAGTTGCAATTAAATCAGTGGCGTAGCCAGGATTTCGGCCAGGGGGGGGGGCAAATGGGATCAGGGGGGCCTTGTAGTCAATGGGGGCCCACATAACTAAAATAGTACAGTGTGTTGTACGACACATAAGTTTTTGGCGATTTTTTTGTGGGGTTTAGGGGTCAAAATTTCAAAATTATGCAAATCTGAGACAATTTTTTTTTAAAAAGCTTGTCATTTGCCTTCTTTTGGTGTTTTTTTTTCTCAAGTTGCTCAAAACCCTCAATTTCTACGATTTGTTAAACATTTATAATTTTTCCACCGAAAATGGCACGACATGACGTCACTTAACGTCGTTTTCCTCCAAGCACTACATTTGCTTTGAAATTTTGTGATAAGACGTAAAAAAGTAACGACACCATTTTGGGAATAAGCTATACCAACTGTGAAATATTTTTAAGGCTCAAGAACTGCGACTGTAAATAAATTGCGCCGCGTAGCGGCGCGAAATTTTTTGAGTCCTAATTGCCCTTGGGAATGCCATTTCTTATCCATGCTCACAATTGCTTTTGGTGCGGACTTTCTAACATGTATTGTGGCGTGGTATAAATGGTGTAAAAAAGTGATAAGCGAAAGCTATTTTGCTCAGTCATAGGAAAATAGCAGCACAACCCATATATGCGCAGTATAGAACGGCACGATTTTTTAACCTACATGATACAATTTGTAGTTAAGATTTGCGTCGCGGACGGGCGCAAAATTTTCAGTTTTATTCACTGACAGCTGCGTTCTGAGTTCTGCCTGTTTGAATAGGCCCAATCCCCCTTCACATTGTCCTAGGGGCCCTTCGAACCTTTTCAACGCCCTTTCCGCCTTTGGCATTTCTCGTCTTCTAAACGTGCAATGGACCAATAAGCGTATCCAGGAATTTTCGCTATGGTAGTAACCCGTGGTTTGTGATGTGAGGCCCCCTGGCAACATACGATGCCCCCCCCATAGGACACGAGCCCCTACATATTTTAGCTCGCTACACAATTTTCACTACTTATTCCGGGGTGTAGTCACTGCAGGGCTGAGCCAAGGAACCCGTCCTCAGGCTGGCCAAGGGGCTCCCTCAGGGCCCGACAGAGGACCTCTCAATGGATAAGCCCCTCAGGCCAAATGAGGCCCCTCGGATAAGACAGAGGGTCCCTCCTCAGGCCTAGCTATGGCCGCCTCAAGCTGGCGAGGCTCCCCATAAGCCCACTAGAGGGCCCTCAGCCGAGAGAGGGCCCTCCTGCCGGAATGAGGATACTCATGACCGGACAGAGGGCCCATTCAGGCTGGCCCCCAAGACGATTAGCGGCCCTTCAGAGCCACCTCATGTCCGACGTGTTCCCTTAGGCCGACCAAAGGCCACCTTAAGCTAATCGGGGCTCACTCAGGCTGCCAGAAGGGGGCCTTATGCTTTTTTTGGGTCCCTTAGGCCTACTGATGACCCCCTCCAAGCCGACTGAGAACCTCGAGGCTGGAGAATAGGGGCCTTCAGCCTTCAGAGGGCCTATTTCGGGTCGAAAGGGCCCCTCAGCATCCGAGTGACCCCTCAGGCCACCAGAGGAGCCCCTTCAACCTCCAACATAGGACCCTCAGATCGAATAAGGCACCATATTCCACAGAGAGCTCCTTCAGACCAAAAGACGGTCCCTGCAGACCGATAGACGGTACCTACCGATCAAGGGCCCCTCCGGCCGATCAAGGGCCCCTCCGCCTACGAGAGCCCCCTCAGACGACAGAGGGTCCCTCAGACCGACAAGAGGCACCTCAGGTTCGTCAGAGGGCCCCCGCAAACCAACAAGGACCCCTGCAAACTGACAAGGCCTAACATAAGACCCCATCAGAGTTGGCAGAGGGCCTCAGCAGAAAGAGGCGACCCTCATTCCCGACTGAGGGCCCCTCAGGCCGACCGAGAGCCCCTCAGCCCGACGAGGGCCCTCAGAGCCCGATCGAGGGCCCCTTCCGGCGACTGAGGCCCCCTCCAGACCAACAGAGGGTTTGTTGGTGTCACGTAATGGCGTTTTGCGGCGCCTGACCATCCAAAACACGGGGCCTTCCCAGGGGGCCCTCGCTCGCGCCAAGGGGCCGCTTAGCTCCAGGCGGGGGGACATGGCCCCTTTTGGCCCTTAGGCACGCCACTGAAATTTAACTGTAAATTGGTACTACAGTAAATATACACCAGGGGCGTAGGAACTCATTTGAGTTTGGGTAGGGCAGGGGGTGTACTCCGGCTCCTTCACATAAGGCTAAAGTGGTGACAACGCGAAGCAGCTTGCACCATCTTGGCCGTGTTTTATCAAGATCTACTATAAGCTTTATTTCGGCGATCAGCTAGTATCGACCAATCAGTCTGAGCACCGGTCTCGGCACTGGATTGGTCCACGAAGTGATGACAGTGAAACCGGGGAGTCGTTTGTTTACCATTTTCGACGGCTTCGCCATGTTGGTTCGCTGGGCAATGTACGGAGGCGTGTGTGCGTGCATCATTTTTCAGCATTGACTTAGTTTCAGAGCGTAAGACAATATTTAAGTCGTAATATTAAGCTGAAATACAATTGGTATCGGTGGACACAGCAGTAACTTTACCTAAAATTCGTCGTAAAGCTTAAATTTTACCAGATCTCTGTGTGTTCTTTGCTGATGACATGTGCGACAATTTTCGACTAAAGAGGCTGTAGGTCAGGCAATAAGGTATTTTTCACGATGATAGGCCTAGATTGTGCAACCTTATACAATAGACTAGAAAATATCGATATGGACTGATATTGGTATTACTAGGTTTTGAGTCTTGAACACCACTCTATACGCGTAATGCTGCTGGTCCTACGTGACCTCCAGAGGAAGGGGTGGAGCAGAAGCTTAAGTCAGACGCGGAGAAGCTTGGTGACTTAGGAGGGGGGGGGGCATATGCGGACCGAACAGCAAACTTTACGTCCGACATTTTTGGGGTGAGGGCAAATCAGGGTTTCAGGACCTTTTGGGACGGGGTCATGGTCAAAGGCCATTGCAGGGTGTCATGAAGATGCAGACAAAACAAAGCTTGGTTTAAAATGGAACTCGGGGCGGAATATGAATATACATGAATATATATATATATATAATATATTAAATTTATATATATATATATATATATAATATCTGCAGGCATGGTGCGCGGGAAAAGGTCACCACAGAAGCGCACAGACCTTGCAGGGGACAGCATCCCAGGGGCCCCCTTCGGCAAGGGGCACCCGAAAAAAATCGGCGAAAAGATATTACCCCAGATTTAGGCCACTATATTTTTTGCAGGGGCCCTAAAGGCAACAAGGGACGTCACCAATACTTTAGTGTAAAACGTGATCCAAGGGGGCATCAGCCCTCAGCCCCCCTGACTGGGGCGCTCCTGGTCACCTCAGGAAAGGCGACATCTCAACTCTCGAGGGAAGGCTCTGTGTCCGGCCCTATCAAATATCCGTCACTCAATTATAGTGTACCTACCTACTGGACTAATCAAAATGTAAATTGACGGCTGAAACGGACAACCGCCGGAATTAGACGGTAGGAGTATTCGTTTTGGTACTAACGTCAACGACAAGGAGTCCAATGGCCAAACATAGGCAACTCTATTGAAATGAGGTTTTTATGTCTTCTCAGGAAATTATTGCGTTATATTTTTATATTTTCCACCGTCGGGTAATGGCATCAGAGATGCATCTTTGTTCAATCGTTTCGAGCAGCGCCGTCGGCCGGGCGGCCGTACACCGTAGGTTGACTTCGCCGCACGTGTAGCATAGTAAATAATGGATCTGATTTAGTTTAATGCAGCGTCATCCGACAGAACGCATGATTTGTGATAGACACAATGTTCTAAGTTTTGCAATCGACGCCGTAAACAAAGAAAGCAAAGCGCGAATCTAAGTTTGAGGCACGCACGCCCTAATGTATGTGTACGGCGGCCGGCCGCCGCGTCCCCCGGTTTCACGTCAACAGCGACTCCGCGGGTCGCTGCAACTAAATTAGTGCTGTCACCACTTTTTCGGCCGGAGTGTTCTACCTGGTTTATACAGCCTTGGGTAAGGGCAAATTGAGATGCAAATTGGCAAACTTCTTAAAAAAAAGTTTGTTTTTGAGAAGAAAAAAATGTGGTAAAAGAACAAATAAAAAAAAAAGTGAGACAGCCAGTTTGTAGAACTTGTCATTTCGTGTTTTAACGCTTTTATTTGCAATTTGCTTCAAAACTAGGTTTTTGGCGATGTCAAACATTTAGCTATATTCGACCAAATATGCCATGTAGTGACATCACTAAAATCGGTATATCTCAAATTTGATTCGACGCAACCATGCTAATTGTTGTCATAGATGAGATAAAATTGATGTACGCGAAGGTATACCAAGTTTCACGTAAATATCTGCAACGCTTCGAAAGTTATTCAGAAAAAGGTGGGTTCGGATCAGACCACCCAGGCGGTCGTGGGTATTTATACTCAAAAGTTGGGGGGGGGGCGTTCCTCCCCCACTCAAAAAGTTGGGGGACAGTTACCCCCTCCCCCGGCTCCTACGCCTATGAATATACAGCACTTTCTATCGGGAAATATTGCAGCCCGACCCGACCAGACTGAAACAGTGGCCAGTGCAGATTGCAGAATGAACGACAACTCCTAGTCAATGGATAATTCCTTTAGCCAGATCATTATATCTTTTCTTTAATTTTATTTGTATAATCCGTCTCTAGCACATGTCGACACAAAAATGCTGAAGTAACCCGGCAACGATCGACCACGAATCATGACAATCAAAAACCGGAACAAAAACTTCACTGCGCATATTTTGTCTTTACGCGACAAAAAATGAGACAATAGTTGCATGCTAAATTATTTCATCTGCAATCTCATTGAATAAAGGGCCTAGAACAAAGACGTTATCTTGTATTTATGTCTCAACCAAATAAGACATGACATGACAGTACTTTTATTTTTACTTTGATATATCTTTGCTTGCATGTTAGGTACTTGTATTTGCTGGTGTTTATTCTATATGGTTCATACCTATTGTCTGTGTAGTGTTGTAGACGTTGTAGACTGTAGTTGTCATGCTTCGTGTTTTTTTTTTGCTAATGTGATCGAAGTTTTGACTTGAAGCAGTATTCACACACCAAGCTTGCTTAAACGATTTACAAATACAATGTCTATAACTATGACAATGACTACTGTTTCTATACATAAAACGTCATAAGTACCTAATTACTAATTAGTTTTTGCCAGAGGCGTAACTTTTTGAAAATAATTGGGGTTGCACTTAGTTGTTAAGAGCCCATTTCTACCACATCTCGTCATACGCGCAGTGTTAAATTCAAAAATTATCGGGATGTAGCTACAACCCCCTTTGCATTACAGTTTACACCCATGGTTTTTGCCGCCCACCCACTTCAGTCGTCCGCAGAGTTACGTGGGTGATGACTGACGACTGACGGATCGGGACATTTTTATTGGGCACTGCTCACGGCTGTGCCGCTGCAAGTGATGCAACAATTTTGTATTTAAGCATTACGCCTATGGGTGATGCATGAACAAATCGACTTGAGAATGCCTCCCCAATAAACATGCCGACGTCAGGCCAACGTCTGCCCGACGTCGGACGTCGGTTTTACGTTGGCCCGATGTCGGCCCGACAACGGTTGGACGTCTTTATGTCCACCTACACCGACATCCAGCCGAGGTCCACCCGACGTCGGCCCGACATCGGCATGCCGCTGCCGAGATGCCGACATCTGCCGACATCGGCCCGACGTCGGCCGGACCTCGGCTGGATCTCGGCATAGGTGGACATATCCAACGTGTACCCGACGTCGAGCCGACATCGGGCCGACTGCCTACCTAGATACCGAGATCTTTCGACGTCGGCCCGACACCAAAATGTGTATTGGGTCCGTCCCTAAAAAACTTTCGGAAGGTGCAGCGGCGCCCATGCCACTAACAAATCAACTGAGCTTTATCAGTGAATATATTTGCATGCAAATTAGCTTCCACTATGCAAAAGTTTTTTATTTTTAATAACACAAACATCCTTTCAGAATCTAGAAGCAGAGTATATATATCATCTAGAAGGCTCTGTGGACTGGATAGCTCACAGCCCAAGCTTCGTGCATGTTAATCTATTAAGGTTGCGGCTCTACCTTAAAGTACTAGACAACGATTTCTTTGATATTGCTCAGTCTTGTAACCATAATATTGTGATCTATTCAAATGTTTAACATTGTCATTTCAATTATTAATTATACTTATCGCTCATGCTCTGAGGAAGATCACAACATCTAAGATACTTTTGGATAATTTTACTAAGTTCAGGAACACAAATTTAACAACGCTTTTCATGCATGTTTGGTATAAAAAACGCGGCGAAAGTGACGCAGAAAACAAACGCGTTTACCGCCCACTTTCGTGTTGAAGGCTTGCACTAGAAGCTTAATTTTTCGCAGCAGCTGGCCGCCAGGGACCACTTGGGAGCCATGGTACTTTTATGTTGCAAATAAATTGTTATTCATGTATTTATTTAGGAATAAATAAAAAATAATTGTATTGTACAAATAATAAATCAATATCAACTGTTATTATATGCTTGTAACGTCAAAATTTACCACCTCACTAACGGTCTCTGGCGGCGAACTCCTACGAATTATCCAGCTTCTAGTGCTCGCAAGGTCCGAGTTGTGATTTGTAACTTGGAATTTGCACTGCCATTAGAGCCTAGAGGTATTTGTTTATCTCAATTCACACGGGTTTGGAGAGGAAGAATCTCCTATTTTTTTGGTGATATTAGTGATGTGATAAAAGGTGTCCGTACATCCAAACTTTTCCCATTGCTGAAGAGGTGTCCCTAGAGCAGAAGCCCTGCAGATTGAGATCAGGGACAAACAGCAGAGAAGATGATTTCACCATCTGACAATGGTAGCAGTGAGGATCATGAAAATGGTAAGTTTTAAATGAGCTTTTGTGTGTTATCATGCATTATTTCATATGTTTTTGTGTAATAACCTTAAGCAATATGCATGTCAAGAGGATCTGTAGGCGTACTGCACTGCAGGAGGACTCAAGAGGGTCTGGGTATTGGTAGGGTAGGCGTCACTCTTCCGTACACAGCACTGTAGGTAGTGTGACAAGCCTGAACAAGTGGCGGGCGGTGCAGCCGGCTTGATGACGTCATTGAGAGGGAAACGTAGGTAATCAAATTAGAGCCTAGTTCCGCTGGCTGGATGGAGTTGATGTGCTGCAGCCTCTGGCGGCATTTCAACTCATACCTATGTGGTTAGGGATTAGCTAGTCAGGATAAGCTTGGGCATGGTTTACAAATTGGATGGAAACTGACAAAATATATGGCCATTAAGTATGATTGAAACACCTTCCAATGACTTCACCAAACCAGCTGCACCAGCTGCAGGGCTGGAGATCCTGGGAGGGTCCACGGTCATAAAATACTAGGTAAAACGGAAACAGAGCTTCAACACAGGGCCAATGGGAGGCAGTTTTGACATAGGCCAATAGATGTCAAACTGCCTCCCATTGGCCCTGTGTTGAAGCTCCGTTTCCGCTTTACCTTTACTTTACTTTGGTATACTATACTTTGGTATAAAAAATGTATAGTAAGATGATGCTTTGTGTTTTGAATATACACATCAATCTTCATGATTTTCTGAGCAGTTTGGTGTGAACAGTAAATAAGAGGAAAGCACTTAACCAGCGTTGGATTTCTGGCCGCTTTCTGGTCCCGGTACTTTGCTCTCTTCAATGAGTTACTCCCGTTTGTGCCTCAGCCCTTCGGGTCAAGCTGATCCCCGGATCATGCTGCGGCCGCATTCCCTGTGGAGTTGCAAACTTTGTGCACAACTGAGTTATATTCTTGATTCTAGAATTTACCTAGATTCTGAAATATAATACATAATTCCAAATAATATGTACAGTCGGTCTATTATGTATCTTCTCCTTTTTAGTTTCTAAAACTAATCTAATTTCACTTCTGTGTACATAAAGGACTGATACAAGGGACCATGTGGTACCTACCTAGGTAGGTACCATATGTTTTCTTAATCAGTCCTTCATGTACTCAGAAATAAAATTAAATGAGTATAAGAAAAAAAGAAGGAAGATACATAATAGACTGACTGTAGTCTGTACGTACCACGCTAAATGCACCCCCTTATATTTGTAGTCCAGAATATTACTATTCTGGAGTTCAGAATAAAACTAATTTGTGAACAAAGTTGGCATCTCAACTGGTGTTTACTTTGATAGCGTTCGCTGAACCTGAAAGGCTGAGGCCAAAACGGTAGTAACTCACTGAAGAGAGCAAAACACCGGACCAGAAAACGGACAGAAATTCAACACTGCATTTAACTATTTTTATTTGCAATGAGAAATGCCGGAAACGCCATGCTTTTCCAGTGGTCGGTACATTATTATTGCTAATTGATGTCACTTCATCAAGACCTTTATAAATAATAAACTTTTGCAAACAAATATCTCACAAAATATTGATTTGTATGCAAAATGGTGTTTATCATGCTGATCAGCACATTTTTCTTATTATTTTGCAAATATTCATCAAACAACCTGCAACTAGTTCATTCCCATCACCAGCAAAATTTGAATTGAATATACCTGCTGCTGCTGGCCAGAGCCCACAGGTCATGTCCATCAGGAGCTAATAGCAATTGCTGAAGGGTCTTGAACCCACCTTGCCATGGTAGGTCAAATATAGTCCTGCACTATCCCTGCTGTGCTATATCAGAAGATTTTATCTCAACCCAGTGCAAAATGCTACTGCAGTTTTGATTTACTCTATCAATTTGATTTGTATGGGGGTATAAGTCCAATCTCCAGACATGTCACAACCATTAACCTCAGACTTTTCATGCTATCAGAATGCAAATGATACAGACATACAGTGAAACCTACCAGGTGAGATAACCATGCAGACATGGGCATGGATCTGAAAGTCGGATCTTTGATCCTAGAGGATCTCTCAACAAAACCCAATGTTGTATCTATGATCCCACTGGATCCCACGATAAATATACAACAGTGGATCTTGGATCCCTCAATTGAATTTGGCAACAGATCTTGGATCCCACATGATCCCATGATAAACAATGAAAATGGATCTCTGGTCCTGTCGGATCACGGATATCGGACCCGACAGGATCCGACTTATTAATTATGTCATAATTATTAATATTTCTTGACAAAATCTAACTAAAGACATACGCTCATGCTAGTTTCATTTATAACGCATTGAAAGGTACTGACAAATACTTGAAATATGGATTTCACAAATACATACCTGTATAATGATGGGTCCGGGATCCTAGTGGATCCCAGTGCAAAATGGTGTTTGCGATCTCGGATCCCGACGGATCCGTCGATCAATAGTGAAGACGGATCTATTATCCCGGTGGATCCATCTACAAATTGTGTATGTGGATCTATGATCAGTGATATGGGATCCAGATTCCATAGATCAGATTCCGGGATCTTTTTTCGGGATCGGAGCACATGGATCACATAGGGGCGCTAGGGGTCATACTGGCCATAATTCTACAGCATTTCACATGTTACAAAACTTAACTATTTGGTCACTACGGATTTTCCGAATACTATTCTGTACATTTATTATTATTTAGCATTTATCTTGCCTAAGAATATTGGAATTCAAATATTTCCTGAAGGTCACCAGTAAAGAAGCGTGATCCCAGATCTACTCAGATCACAGTATCAGTTTATAAATAGCCAGGATTCATCGGGACCACAGATACTAAAATTGTCAAATGATTCGTTGGATTCCCATGGGTACACATAGGGTATTTATTGTCGAGGGGCAAGCCTCTGGACGTGGCCACTTGTCAACCTACCCCCATTTTTGCCGACCTCAAAATCTCGTCGGATCTGTATCGATATCAGGGGGTCTCCAATCGGAAGTTGGGGGGGGGGGGGCAACTTGCCCCGCTTGCTCCCCCCCCTCCGTGGCGATACCACTGCATAAGACTTCAAGAAGACTTAACTGTTTTCACTTCAAGCTTATCATCACAGCCTTGATATTTTCAGCATCGTTTGAAGACTGGACATTGTTCAGATCCAGACGCTTATTTCTCCACCAGTCCATCTATTGGTGACCTCCCCCAGAATCCTCGGATTTGTTATCATTGACAAATTTTCAATAGCATACACGAATTATTTTATTTGGCGAATACTATCGGATGGTTAGCCCGTTCACCAGCTGGCCCATTTACCTGTTAACTCGTCCAACCATTGACATAGCTTGAGATACCCCGATTTTCTTCGCTGAAGTGTCGGGGATCAGCATGTTAATTGCTGTTGATATTAACTGTGGAAGTGTCCGCTGGTGCGTCTTGTCTCAAGTCCATAGACACCGTTCTTAACTAAATGACGAATCGCACCAGTCCAAAACAGTATACGCACCGCGGCCCCGCGCACTCCGACTGCCGCACACGGAATGTCCCGCTCCCCGCCCGGCGACCACGCGGCACCGGCACCCGACCTGACCTCAACACCTGTCGATTCCCCAGCCAATCAGTGGCCCACGCGCCACCGGTCCGCCGCCAATCACAGTGCGCCGCTCGTCTCATGCCCGGCACCGACCTACAGTCTGACCGGTCACGTGGCAGGTCAGCCGGCCGGCCGATCAGGGTCGTGGCCCGGGGTCGGGCTGCACAAGCTCCGCCCCATGCCCAGCCGGGCTGCTGTGAGTGGTAGGGGAGAGACGGCCTTCCTACGGAACCCGCAGCTCTTTTTGCTATTAGCCTGGCACCGACTGGGGTATTAGGATTGTGTAGGAGGGAGTTAAATTGATAGATCACAAGGTACTGATATCTAGTGTTGATATATGTACGCGTTCTTGAGTTATTGAGAATAAAAAAAACGAAGAGGGTGCTACTTTTATAGGAGGGAGTTAAATTGATAGATCACAAGGTACTGATACCTAGTGTTGATATATATGTACGCGTTCCTGAGTTATTGAGAAGAAGAAAAAACGAAGAGGGTGCTACTTTTAGCACCCCCCCCCCCAGCGTGTCGTGGGTTAATAACCAGATGCAGACAAATAGATGGCAAGTGATAACAATGTGTTTCTGAGACAAAACTGGCTCTAGATAGTAAGAAACATGTCTTTTTATGTGACATGACATGATCTTTTTATCTAGATTTAACTATTTCAAATTTTGACTTTTGTGTGACCTGACCTTGACCTGAGCTTGACACGATAGTTGACACTTCAATTAAATGAGGTCAGATGGTAAAATGACTATCGTTATTTAATTATTTGTGTAAATTATCCCATAAAAGATGTGTCACATGACTTTGGTAGATCCTTTACGCATAGTGAACTTTTGTGATCTGACCTTGACCTTGACCATTTCCAAAAATCTCACTTGAGCCCAGACATGTGCTCGGATCCCAAAAACGGATATCGGGATCTGATCTGTGGGATCTGGATCCCGGATCCGCTTGGATCATATATCCACCTTCACAAATTGTCGATGGATCCACTGGGATCATAGATCCGTCTTCAATATTTGTCGAACGGAATCCGCCCGGATCCGAGATTGCAGGCACCATTTTTTTGCATTGGGATCCACTGGGATCCCAGATCCGCCATATAAAATATGTATATTTTGGAACCAATTTTTAAAAGTAATTGTTCAGTACTTTTCATTCGTTGGTTAATGCAACTAGCATGGGTGCCATGCGCCTTTTAGTTTACATTTTGTTTCCCCCAATTACATACTATAATTATGTCAAATATGCAAGTCGGCATCCTGTCGGATCGAGATCCATTGGGATCGATAGATCCATTTTCCATATGTTTTTTAATGGATCCTGGTGGGATCCAAGATCGTTGCAAAATTTACATCGAAAGATCCATTGGGATCCAGATCCACTATTGTAATTTGTCGTGGGATCCAGTGGGATCAAAGATCCAACATTGCGTTTTGTCGAGAGATCCTACTTTCAGATCCATGCACATGTCTGCTTGAGCCCATGAAAAATGGGTATTATACCACTGTGAGCACTTTGTGTGATCATTTTCGCAATTTAAGGCTTTGGATCATGGGCGGCACCACCTTCCGAAAGTTTTTTTTTTTTTGGGGGGGGGACGGAGGCATTTTGAAGTCGATTCTTTCCATGTAACGTCCGTAGGCGTAATGTTTAAATCTGAAAATGTAGGGGGACACGTCCCCCCTGTTCCCCCTTTGGCGCCGCCCCTGCTTTGGATGGAAAGTATATCCCACAAACTGAAATGCCTCGATGTTTACCTTTGACCTGACCTTGACCTAACATGTGACATCAAATTGCAAACTTAGAGTATGTTTAAGATGCGCCTTATTGAGATTTCGAATGCCGCCTTGTGCGTATCACTGTGAACATGTTTTCGGAGATAACGAGGGAGGATAATATCCCCCCCCCGTGGGCAATAGCGTTCGGCTGAGACCCAGGTAAATGCCGGGATAAATATTTTATGTAGGTATTGAGGTTCACGTCAGCCCCCCCCCCCTCCAGTCAAATTTCCTTAGACGAGTCCCTGCCGCTCTACTGATGAGTGATGAGTGATGAGGGTCAGCAGTCAGCACTCGGCGCCCGCCTCAGCGGTCATCACTCGGCAGCTCGGTCTGCTGGGGTTTCGGTGCGCATCTGCTGCCATCTTCCGTCGGTAGCTGACACTAAAACTTTCTGTAACACTCAACAGTGGGACCGCTCAGGCCACCGCCGGATGAGCGAGGCTGTGGTGTTGCACGGTGGCAGCGGCGTGTTCAGGCCCAAAACTAAATGAGAATGGACACCAGACAGGTGCAGTGGCGTCGCCACTTTCCAAAAAGTCGAGGGAAACGGGGGAGACGACGGCGTCCCTTGCAGGGGCGTTTGCCTTGCGACGGCTACGGGCTAATGTTAAAATCCGAAAGGGATGCCTCCATCCGTCCCCCCCCCCCGTTTCGGTGACCATGAACAGGCGTCAGGGGCGTATTTAGAAATCCGCCAAGGGAGGTACCACGCCCTCACGGGACGCCAAATCTCATGAAGGCGCCGTCAGCGAAAGGTGCTGTTGAGTGTGTGTGTGTGTGGTTGGGCCCCCCCCCCAACCACAGGCTTGGCTCCGATACATTTCCGCGAGGACGTCCTCCTGGCTACCAAATACCTCTAATGGTGCCCTCCAATGCACCTCTGAAGGCGCCATCCCAAATAGCTCCAAAGGTGACCTCCGATACAACTTTGGAATCGCCCTCCCACCAGACTTGTGATTGATTCAAATTTGTATGAATGATTCAATCATAATTCACCGACAAGCATGAATGATTCAATCACGATTTAATCACTCAACATTAACACTGGTGAATGATTCACAGTGATTCACAGGCTGACGTGAATCATTAATTAATGATTCAATCACAATAATTAGCAATGCGAAACTGCAAATAACAGTGCATATATTGGGAATGAGGGTGTATACAGACCAAAAGAGGGTGCTGAAAGTGATCTTGACATGTGTTGACACAGTTTCATTCCCCATTATAAGGGTGTGCTATCGCTTGTATAGTTTCTGCTGTCCCCCCTACAAAAAATGATTAATTGTGCTATGAATGACTAAATCACCATATTTTCTTTGTATGAATGATTCAACCAACTGCTCATTGAATCATTCATGAGCAGGTGAATCGATTCATGAATGATTCACGTAAAATAAGGATGATTCAATCAAAAAGAATGATTCAATCAGAATCATTCACAAGTCTGCCTCTCACACACCTCTAAGGGCGCCCTCCGATACACATACGAAGGTTCCCTCCCACATACCTTAAAAAGCGCCCTCCGATACTTTTTTGAATGAGCCCTTCAACATGCCTCCAAAGGCATCATCCGATACATCTCTGGAGGCACCCTCCCACATACCTCTGAAAGGCACCCTCCGATGCATCTCCGCGAGGGCGCCCTTCTAAATAGCTCCAGATGCGCCCTCTGTGAGACCAGAGGCGCCCTTGTCTATGTAGGAGGGTGCCTTCAGATTTGTATAGGAGGGCACGTTGTGAGGTATATGGAAGGGCGCCTTTGGACTTGGAGGTATGCTTGAGGGCGCCTTCACAAGTGCATCAAAAGGCGCATTTAAAGGCATGTGGGATAGCGTTTCAGATGTGTATTGTAGATCGTCTTTGGAGGTATGTGGAAGGTCGCCTTCAGAGGTGTATCGGAGCGTGCCGTACATTCAGAAGAACGCGTCTCATATTCAGCCGGAGTGCTCCTAACATTCAGCGAAGGACGCCTTTTCGGCGCCCTTCGCTGAATGTGAGGCGCATTTCATGAACCGGAGGCGGCTTAGGCACTTTCAGTGCACGAGGGTACCTGCAGTGCATGAGGGGCAACTTCGACGCCCAAGGGGGACCATGGTGCAGTGACCCCCCTAAATTGGCACGCCTCTGGCAGGCGTGTAAGGTCAAACGACTATGGTATTATATCTCTTTTATGAAAATGATCTGTGCAATCGACGCGTTAGTAGCAACTAGCAATGTGTGTATGCTCAACAATATGCAAATGAACTTACGGCTTTTCGTATATGTAGATTGTTGAAATATTGCTTATCATGAGTTTATATTGGATACATTGATTATCTTCACTCTTCATATATTATGGAGGATTCAGGGTCTGTCTGAAGTAGTGATGTCATTCTCAGAAAATTCCTCGAACTTGAGCAAACCGATACCAATTTCATTGTGGCTATGCTGACCGTAAACGAAACCGATTTTCACAACCTGAAAATGATTATAAAAAATCAATATTGGTGCGAGAGGCTGGCAAACATAACCCTGCATATGACAGAGTTTCGGACTCTGGACCGGTTTTGCTGACACGTGTAAAACATGACACTCGTCCTTTGTAAACCAATCTTGACAAGCTTGGCTTCAAAATGTTGGAAATTAAGTGTGCTTTCGTTTGTCGTCCTCAAAAGTTAAATATATTTACTCTGCGTATGAATAGTTAAGCGTAATTGAAAAAAACTGCGATTTCAGGGTAATAAATATTTGGTCGCCCAACAGAGCCGTTGCACCACAACTATATGCTTGTCGGAGTTCGCGCTATGCTCATTCTCTTGTTGAGTCAATTTGCTTTCAGAGCATATCGGGTCCAATTAGCTTCTCACATTTTATTTAGACACTGCGTTGGATCTTAGCTGAACCAACCAGAGTCAGAACTGCATTCAGTTAGGCCAAGTGAGTAACAATTTCCCATAAAACACTAACCATTCTGCTTCAACACTGATCCGGGTTCTAAATACTATAAAATGGAAAACTGAGAAAAACCTTCGGAACAAAATGGTGTCATTGTCAACCTCCTGCGAGCTATATTGACGGTGCAAATAATGGTTTCGTGCTCTCGTGTTGTTGTTAACCATCTTGTAAAAAACACCCTCTTGTTAAAAAATAAGGCCTACATCGACTAGAAAACCAATAGCTATTTTACCGGAACATCCTGTCTACAGCTCCTATTGATTTTCCTCCCGATTTAATGAGTTTGGTAAAAATTGTGTTTTAACAGGGCAACCGAACGCAGACGAGAATGTGATCAGGAATAAACATTCACGGGATTAAAAAATATATTACTTGGTGCTTCTTGACATCTACGAGGATGAAAAATATAAAACGTCATTTGCCATTAAGTTTACGCCATAAGGTTTAACGTTTTGTTTTTGCATTTGATAACGTTTTCTCATGTGCCTCAGCAAGTACCTGCAGCGAAGTGGTTATTGTGCCCGGCTATTAGCTGTTCTAAGTTCTAAGTTCTAAATTGAAGTCCACACAACCCTGATCGATGCATCAACACTGCTCTTCTGTACGCAGTGTTGCACGGCTTTGCCGAATCTCTCTTGTCTACCATATTAGCACATTGATTTGCACATTTATTAGCACTATTAGCTCATTGATTAGCACACCAACGCATCTCCGCTGAGACGAACGTTCAGGGGAGAGGTGCCTTCAGGGGAGAGTTTGCGAGAGGTGCCTCGATTTATGCAAAGTGCATTTGCACCAATCGCCAATGTCTTGTCTATTATGCTTATTTGTTTGATAATATATTTGTGATTGATTGATTGATTGATTGATTTATTGATTTATTTATTTATTTATTTATTTATTTATTTATAGATTAATTGATTGATTGATTGATTGATTGATTGAGGGGGACGATCCTCAGCGTTGAATACAAGCTAAAATTATCTCAGTTGGTTATCTGGAATTCGTTGAGCAACAATGCCTCCTTTTAACTTTTTAATTTGGCTCCCGCTTACAGTCGGATCCAGGGGGGGGGGGACATCAGGGGCAAAAGCTCCCCCTGTGGGCGCCATATAACTACTTTGTTGCGTCGCCCTAAAGCTCCAATCACCATCAAAAGCTCCCCCTGCAGGAATGGTTGGGTGTGGGGCCTGTGCGTGCGGGGGGGGGAAGCATTCAATACAAGTATGCCCGCGCGTTCCCTGCACCGAACGTGAAAAAACAATGACCTTAGGACTGACTCATGATCGATTATTTTCATACACAGTCAGATAATTATATTAGTTGTAGTTGTGAATGACTTCGGCTGTTTTAGCCTTCTGGCTCACATACACTAGTAAGGCTTACATTAAGTTTTGCAATAGGAGAAAAGTCTGTAGTTATTATCATGCATGTGAGTTACGCCGAGGTAAACCAATGTATTTCTGGCTTATTTCACTTAATTAAAACGGTTTGTTTCAGTGCTTAGGCTGCGTCACATTTTGTGTTTATTGTGTTGTGGAATATACAATATGCATGTTGCAGTCGGTCGATGTCTGCATCATATTATTGGCTGCTTCGTAGCGCGAAGAACGTCTCACTTTGGATGGACGAAATATCGTGTCTCGCGGGCACTTTACCGGCTGTTGGGCTTACAGCTAAACTTTACCCCAATGCAGTAACATGGGCCAAACTTTCAGCATTGTCAGTCAATTTTGACCGGGTGGATACGAAAAATTACCACCTTCTTTTACATATTGGATAGTTAAGAAGTGGGGGATAGCTGTTGCGAGGTATAGCTAGGAGGCGATAGGTTGAGCGGGATGGACTGGTTTTCTTGCCGCCCAGGCGATTCAATCACGCTGCATTTAGCTCTGAACATAGCTCTCGATCTCTATGCCAATCAAAATCAAATGATTCACTAAACATTGGAGTGTGAATTCCAGTCACAGGGTGCCGGGCGTACGATTGACATACATATTTTGTTGTACCTTTTTTCCTTTGAGTGGCTGTACACTGTACAGTGCACACCTTGTTCTGTCGAAGAAGTATTTTCAACTTTATCAGCCCATTGCAACAAAAAAGCGCAAGGTGGCCTCGATTCTGTTCCGAACCGATTGCGGCTCCAGCATTTATATCCAGCTCCATTATATCTCCTTTATATCCAGCTCCAGCTCCAGCATATCCAGCTCCAGCACAGGCAGCATCCAGCAGGTAAACCAAATCCCAGTGACCCCACAGCAGAGGCTACCGTGACGTAGGCTGTGAGTTGTGACCTCAACAGCACGTGACTACCGACGATGGGGACGATAAGAAGGCACGTGCTTTTGAGGTCACAACCTACGTCACGGTAGCCTCTACTGTGGAAATGGGTCTACCAGCAGATCTTAACGTTACGAGTCAATGACAAGTACCATAAGTTTTGGTTTTTTGTTAACCGACTATACGGACAGAAATCGGCGCCTGGGCTGAAATAGACTGCGAAAATTTGATTCGGATTCGGCAATTTCTTAGCAAATTATCGCCAAAAAACGGGGTCTCACGCGGTCTGAAATCCATAGTAGGTATATGCCTGAAAGCTCACAAGGCCAAGACTATGATAGGTGATGTATGATATAAAACATGCGCTAAGCTGCTCAGCAGCACCCATAATGAGTTCTTAAGTGTATCGAGTGAGCTGCTCGTTAGATGGTGCTTTGGAATCTGAGGGGGCGCTTTTGGCAGTGACGGTGTGCACTTTTGGGGTCAGGGGGTTCTCGTGCACCCCAAAACCCTAAATTATCCTGCTAGACGGGCGTCAGCGATACATATAGCCGGTTCTGGTATGACGTCTGAATCCACTGGGAGTCGGGACAGATACCGGCACGTGGGGAGGACTGAGCCCAGTAACAGTGCCAGCCAGCCACCCCGTCAGATCCGGCTGCGGACAGGCACAGAGTTCACTGCGACACATCTGGTCATACTTTGATTTCCGTTGTGAGTCTTACTTGGTTTGTTTCTGTGAAGAAAGCTTGCAAGTGGAATATCATACATATCATCCCTGTTATTTATGCGAACGGATGTTAAGAAATAGATATGCATGAAAACGTCCGAAAATAATTGAAAATGACCCCCTCTAGTACTTGTTATGAATTTGCACCTGATTTTAAACACGCCTGCTGCCGTTTGCTCTGGTTTGTGTCTCCCCGTCCAGGCGTCTTCAGGCTGGTGATGGGCGGATTTCTTGATGGGTGCTGCTCTGGATAGGCTTAGCCAGCCGGTCCGGGGCCCAGCTAGAGTTTCCAAACTCAGCCACGGAGCTGGCGCTGGGCCTGAATTCAGGCCCGGCGGGCTTTCTGCCGGGCCTGAAAGTACTAGCCAGACAGCTTGCCGTGATTATTTGGTGCTCATGTGGAGCAAATATGCATATTCAGTATACAACATGTGGTGCATACGCCGGGCTTGGTTGCGCCCAAGTAAGCCTTTGCCGTGGTTCTGTGGTGCACCACTTGAGCTATGCCAGTGGCGGTGCCGGGTGTGGTTTTCAATATTTCCGTATTTGTGCCCCCTCCTGCCCGCCGGGCGCCATGTGAACCTTGTACCGCGCCCCGGGCTGCGTCTGGTCGGCAGGCAGGCGCACCATCACCCGTGGCGCCGCGCGTCCTTCAGACTCAGACACGTCTGCAGCTCGACCATTGGCGGTCATTATCCCCAGCGGGGCACGGCTGCCCTGTGGTCCACTCACCCGCTAAATATAGACCGCACACCATAAATCCTCCTGCCGCCGAATGAAAATACTAATATAAATACGATGCGGGTACCCGTTAGATGGTGGGTTGCGACATGAGCTCGGCTCGGCGGCGCTGTGATGCTGCCGTTGCAGTCCTGCAGCTGCCGGTGAAGTGAAGGCATTTGACGGCGGGAGTGCGGCTGTAACCTGCAGGGCTTCGCTGTGCTGCCATCGTCATTGATGGCCGATTGATCCATCGCTGGATTGTGTTTGTGCTGGTTAGCGGTTCGGACGGATATTGGATGTGGCCTGAATTCCTGAAGGCCCTTTCACGCTAAATTTGAGGGATATTCCGCGGCAAATGGCATCACCCGTTTTTCAATTAGATGATCTTCGGGTCGAATTCTTGAACAATGAGTTTGTGGTCGGCTAGAATCATCGGCAATGCGCACAGCACTCTGCACTCGGATTTAAGCTGATATGCTCGTATGTAGGCCAGGTCTTGGATACATTTTGAGCCTGGCGTCCAAGCATGTCGGCTGCTTTGTTTTCGTATGACGTTCAGCATTCCTCACAAATGTACCTATCTCATGCTAGGATATTTTTTCACCATAAAGCTGAACCACGTGCACCCGCAAGCCTTGCTCTTTTTGGCCCCACTCCCTTACAACTATGACGCACTGGGGATCTCCGTGGCATGACAATGTATGTGTTTTTTTTGGGATGGGGTAAATTTTGGTTCCTGGAAAAGGGCGTTTCACACTGTATTGAACTGTAGACACTGTAGGTACTCAGCGCCGATTCGATCGGTCGCTGTATTCACTTATTTGTACGAACTGACATGAAGTGATTTGAGCTGGCGGGCCTTGCCGTGGTGAGCTCAGTTGCGTCCTCGCACCTCCACTGCGTCTGCTCAATTGCGTCTGCTCAATTGCGTCCTCGCACCTCCACTGCGTCTGCTCAATTGCGTCCTCGCACCTCCACTGCGTCTGCTCAGTTGCGTCCTCGCACCTCCACTGCGTCTGCTCAATTGCGTCCTCGCACCTCCACTGCGTCTGCGTGTGTCTACGTGTGATCGTGCATATGTGCGTGTGCACGTGGGTATATGCGTGCGTACTGCGTACGTGCGTGCGTGTGCGCTTACGCGTGGGTACGTAGGTGCATGCGTGCATACGCGTATGCTTGCGCCTTGCGTGCGCGCGCGGGTGCGTGCGTGCATGGTTGCTGGGCTCGTCGGCTGACTATGGCTGGCTGCTGTAGCTGGCCGGCTGGTGTGGCGGGTCGCAGCTCTGACGTCCGTGTGTGGCCGGCGGGCGGACGGCGGGGGCCGGGCGGGGGGCTGGGACTGGGGCCGTCCGGTGCTCATGGCCCGGCCTGTGGCGCCCCCTGTGCGCCGCCGCCGCCGCCGCCGCCGCCGCTGCTGCTCGGCGGAGTGCTGAGCCGTCGGTCGGGCTGTGTGGTGGCGAGTGGGTGAGCTGTGCGGGACATGAGTGACGCGCGTGTGTGACGCGGCGGCATGTGCGGCGCGACGCCAGCCCTGTGAGAGGACCCGTGAACGATCGCCAGCGAGACAGAAACGCCAGCAGCCATGTACCAGCCGCTGGGGCCGCCCGACGCCCTGTCCGGACCGTCCATGGGCGAGCATTTCTACGAAGGAGGTAGGCGTGAGCCGCTCTCTCGGCGGACAGCAGCGCTGTTACCAGGCGCCGTCTGTGTGGCCAGCACGGCTGACTTTCGCCGGCCGGCCGGGCAGTCTGGTCTGTTCTGCAGGCCGCGGTCGACGTGACCCGGCCCGGTCAGCGGCCTGGGGACCCGCTCTGCCATGGCGGCTGGCTGGCGGCGGCGGCCAGTGGACGGCGGCGTCGCGTTGTCGGGCCGGCCGAGCCACCGCCACCGCCGCCACCGCCAGCCGACCGGCTGAAGGTCACAGCCGCGGACCGGGCCGGCCCGCCAGCCCGCTCGGTCCGCTCTCAGCAGCAGCCCCAGGCCACAGCCTGCTTACGCACAGCAGCAGCGTAGCGACGGCAGCGGCGGCAGCGGCAGTCAGGGCAGGCCAGCGGGTCGGCCGGCCCGCCGCCAGGCAGCCCGTACTGCTGCCGCCGCTGCCGCTGCATGACGCCGGCAGAGGCATGCGCAGTCTCCTCCGCCGCCCGCCAACGCCATTGATTTAGTGCTATTTTTGAGATCCGAAACGGGCCGCGGTCGGCTGGGATGGGAGCCGCTGGTGGCCTTGTGTACCCGTTCAATCACGTGGTGTGCACATGACCGCTCTCAGTCTGTCCGTCTGTGGTCACTCGGTGGCTTTGTTTATGTTTCTCATCTCAGAGTTTGTTTTGGTTATGTTCTTCCCCTCTTTGTTTCTTCCCAACGTCCATGGGTGCCGTTATTCACACCAGCAGGAACTTAGAGGTGTTTGTAACCGGGTTCACCTCATATTTTTCCACCATTTGCTTTCCATCCATTCATTAGAATCTGTTTTTGTATTATCATGTATACATTCTTCCTGTTATAAACTCAAACATCACTGCGCATCACATGTCCTATGTCCCATCTTCTTCTTTTTCTTTTGCTCAAACTTGTGTATGCCTCTCGTCTGTCATCCTGTCCTTGTCTGTTAGTTGTCTTTGTGGATAAGTTCCACTCGTATCCTCGTATCCTAGTGCGACGTACTGTACCCCGGGGGGCAGTGACTCAGGACTCCTGAGCACTAGTGGATCCAGGGAGGGGGTGAGGTGGGGGCATGGGCCATGGCCCCAAACCACCTGAAATCGGCGCAAAATTGACACATTTTCTTATATAGAAGACAATATATGCAGCTTTTACTAATACAAATTTGTTTTAAATCAGTTATCATAACATAATCATGCGAAAACCGACGAGTTTTTCAGAATTGTGTGAGACTTTTTGTGATCCCCCCCCCAACCACCGTTTTGGATCCGTAAGTGCTCCTGTTTCGAGACTACCACCGGTCCAGCAAGCGAGTCAGCGACGCTGGATAAGGCCCAACGTCTGTCTGGCTCGGCGCTGCAAACCGCCCTTTGTTTTCGTTGGTGTTATGAGCTGCCTACAGCTACTGAATCGAGGAGAAAGTGCATGTTTTTATCGTGCTTTTTTATTTCTTCTTCTTGGTTATTACCCGTAACAGGTAATTAATATGGTGTCATTCCGAGAGTTTGATGATGCATGAATCCACGTACACAGACTGTACACAGGAAAACAAGAGAGGTCCCAGAAGGGCCTCATGGAAATTGACCATATGTTCGCATAGGCATGCATTGCTGATCGCATCTAGGCATGCACTGCTGATGTAGGTGCCGTGTGTTTGTCACACATCAATATTAATGCTCTATTGCGGAAACTGACGTCATTTTTCATTGGAATGTGGGCCTACTTGGCTCATCATTCGTGTCTATGTGCGCGTCATTCGTCTGCGCTGTGTCTGGTGCCATCCAGTCAGCGCGTGCCTTCGGTGGTATTTCGGCACATGGGAGTATGTGTGGCCGCCCTCTTCCTTGGCTGTACACTGACTGAGCTTCACGCCGAGGTGAAGAGGGGGTAGATATAAACCTGCTACACGATTGCGGAAGCTTTTGATACAGAAGCAGCACCTCCTAATCGATAACTGTTTAGGGCAGCGGGTTCGAGGTGATCCTTATTAAGTAAGTAAGTACTTACTTAAGGGCAGGGGCGGTGCCATGCATTTTTTCGGGAGAACTTAAATTTAGGTGCCTCCGTTTGAGAGGGGGCCTCCATTTGAGAAAGGGTCTTTGTCCTCCATAGGTTCCTCTCACCGGCACCTGCCCTCGGGCTTTCAGAGGGCAGGTGAGAGGAACACTGCCGCTTCTGGGCTTCAGGGGCCGCTTCTGGGCTTCAGGGACACCTCTGACCTCCATAAGACCCCCCTCTGCCCTCGGGCTTTCAGAGGGCCGCTTCAGGGCTTCAGGGGCACCTCTGACCTCCATAAGACCCCCCTCTGGCCTCGGGGGCCCACATCTGACCTTCATAGATCTCCCTCTGGATTCCAGATGGCCTCTGCAGGCCTTCAAAGGCCCTCTAACCTCCATAGGACCCCCTCTGGCTTGCAGGGACCCCTGTGATCTCCGCGTGTGGAGCCTGCGAAATGGGGCCTCTTTGAAGCATGTAGGGGCTTCCTTAAATGGCAGGGGGCAAAAAGATCTGTTTGCCTCCTGCCCGACGACAGGGGGCGACTGCCCCTCCTGCCCTCTCCGCCTCCCAGTGGCCCCGCCGCTGCTTCGGGGACTGTTTTCTATTGCATGAATTGGACAGTTTCGTCATTGATGCAGCAAGTTTCCGTAGATTTGCCATCGTTATCCGTGCCAGCGGTGGACACCCCGAGGCGTTCTGTTGGCGGCAGCTGAGCAGCAGCAGCCCGGCGGCGTCGAGGCGCCCCCTGTGTCAGTCCGTGGGCACCTCGAGGCGTTCTGTTGGCGGCAGCTGAGCAGCAGCAGCCCGGCGGCGTCGAGGCGCCCCCTTTGTCAGTCCGTGGGCACCTCGAGGCGTTCTGTTGGCGGCAGCTGAGCAGCAGCCCGGCCGGCGGCGTCGCGGCGCCCCCCTGTGTCAGTCCGTGGGCAGGACGTGCGACACAGCTGCTGCTGCTGCTGCTGCTGCCGCCGCCGCCGCCGCCGCCTCCCCTCGGTGGTGTTGGCAAGGGGCTGTCAGCGGCCGGACTGGCTACGGAGGGCTGGCCAGGGCGGCGCCCTGGTCATGTTCATGTCTGTGTCGGCTCCGAGGCACGGGATGGAGGTCTTCTGATGGAGGTGCCAGGTGCACTGTCAATGGCAGTGGGTTGTCGTTGAAGATAGGATGTGGCTGAGCAGAGACTTTGGTCTGGACTGTGGACAGCTGTTCCGAGTTGAGGATTTGGTACAGCACAGCGATCCTCCGGGCTATGGTCGGCTTCGTACGGAGAGCCAGCAGGGTACAACTCTTCTGCTATGCAACGGAGCATTGTCACAGAGTAGGTACTATAACACAGGAAGGCATAGCTGTGCTTTTAGCACAAGTCGACTTGTTAGGGAATACCTGTATGGTTAATGGTCTCTCTGGAGCCGCTTCATTCTTTTTAGAACAGTGGTTCCCAAACGGTGGGTCATGACTCCATTTGGGGTAACAGAGCCATCCTGCGGGGGTAACGAAGGCCTGTGAAGTTGAATCATAAATGTCGCGCTAAGACAGTTTTGATGCAGCCCTCGGCTAAAAGAAACTCAGATAAAATAACAGTTGCCCAGAACGCACCTATTTCCTTCGCGTTCCTTTTACTTTACGCCTCAAAACGGAAACCTGTCTGTTTAAAATGGCATGCAGAGAGCTAAACAGCACGAATCAGCACACCATCGGATTTCCGGCACGCGCTGTGCGGAAGTGCTTCGTACTGCGTAGTGGTCATGTGCATAATTGTGCACTCTCAGTCTTTGTTTGTATTGCGAGTTGCGACGCTCCGATGGACTTCCGTTAACAGGTGCAACCAACACATTGGGAAACAATTAACGCTATTTGTGATAAATCGGTATACGTTTTAAAGGGTGGGGTGATGGCTTTCTCTGACTGCTAATAAGGGGTAATTGTGTCGGGATGGCTGGGAACCACTGTTTTAGAAGGAAGAGTATCCTCACCCGAACTAAAGTTTTTGATTGAGGAGACTGCCTAAATGATTCTCAAGGTGGAAAAAAATCCTTAAACTTTCGTCCCTAAGCTACATGGTTGGTCATTCATTTGGCGGTGATATTCCGGGGTCTTCTAGCGCTTATGACATTTGGGACCTTGTCACTAGCCACGTGTCGATTGAAACTTCAAACTATCAAGGTCATGACCGATATTATGCAGCAATATCACAATTATGCATCATTGCGACATCACTTACCAGCACTGCTGATGCAACAGGACCTTCAATATGTTGTTTTTGTTGTATTGAGAGTTGAGATGACAAAGATTAGTTCGAGGCTGAAAGTCCTCAAACGGATTACATTTATCGACTGTGCTGCAGACACTTTGAAGCTTGATTCTTCACTCAGGTGAACACTTTTCACATGTTACACAGCTTTGTTTGGGCAAATATTTCCGACTTTTTTCGTTAAGCTTATGGCCGCAGTTTGAGTCATTACTCGTTCTTTTGTTACTGTCCTTTTGTCGTGCAGTATTGTATAAGCATCAGTATTGTATAAGCTTCAGCCGCTTTCGCAGCGTTAGCCATTCTCATGACATTCTTTGCCACGTGTTTCTTTGAGACACATCAAGTTTCAAGACCCTGGATCCCAAACTAGGCTTTGCAATTACTCGTTGACTCGTCGACCCAGTGTCGAGTTAGTTACGACCTCCTGTAAGTCATAATGGCACATAAGTGGGGATATGTCCGTGCCGGCTGATCCGATGTCGGCCCCTTGGCTCGCGCAGACCTGTTGACAGGATCCGCCATAAACTCGGGCTGAACACAACGGATTGTGACACGGTGTTGCGGTCAAGGTCGCGTGCTGGCCTGATGGGATAAATCACGGCTGCTAGGACTCGGCCCCTGAAGCCAGTTGCCGGCAATCACTGCTGAGTGGTGACTGCCGCGCCAGCCAAGGGCGGAGCCAGAACCGGTGGTTTGGGTCAGCTGGGGGGGGGACAAATCCCCAAAAATGTCGCACAATTCTGAAAACGCACCGTATTTCGCTTGCTTATGTATCAGCAACTGATTTGAAACAAACTTTCCTTAGTAAAACCGGCTTACATTTCTTAAAACAAACTTTCCTTAGTAAAAACTGATTAAATTTCCTATTATCTCAGGAATTGTGTCAAACCTGCGCCTATTTTGGTTGGTTTGGGGGCATGACCCCGTGACCCTTCTCTGGATCCGCCCATGGCGGCAGCAGAGCCACTGGTTAACGTGGACCTCCGCTACGGCAACCTAACCTGTCATGACAGCATTTTTATGACGGTTTATGCGGCTTTATGTGTTTTGACTTCGATTCGAATATTGAATCCGCGCACAAATTCCGTGCTTCTGAAGTGGTTTGTCGGATAGGATTGCCTCCGTAGCTATCTCGAGTAATTTTTCTGCAATAAAGATAGGTGCAGTGCTGCCTGCACTAGTCGCTGATGTGCTTGTACGTTGCAACAACGATTAGTTCGTGACGTCATTGGTTTAAATGACATTCTTCATATTCAGCAATTGTCTTTGCACCATAATGGGATCATAAGCAACACATCAACATTCCAACCGTTGCCCAATGCCCATGCAAGCCCAGTCACCGTCCCAGAGGATAGCATGAGTAAGTCCCTTAAATTGCTGCTCATGGAATCTTTAACCTTATAGATGATAGCAAGGTCATTCAAAATGATCAAGTGGTTATTATGCTTTTTGGAAACACAAAATGTATGCAACAAAGCACGTGTAAACCTTCGCATTGTAGGCTGTAGTACCTATGCCTCGCTTGAGGTGCGTTTTTTCCGCATAGGGCACGGTTCGTTGGAAGGGTCTGTAGGTGTCAAACTACGGTAGATACACCATTCGAAAGCTGAGCTCACGTGGAATTCAGCGATTTATTGTCTTCAAAAATCCATCGAGCGCCTTTTTTGTAAATCGACAGTCGGCGGCGACGTGGCCTCTGACGTCACATCGTGTACAGACTCGGAAGTTGGCTGAGCTGGACCAGCGCCCAGTCTCGGTCAGAGGCTACGTTAGGCAAATATGGTGCTACAATTCTTCAAAAGTACCATTTGTAGCAATTGGAAGTGGCTGGAGATTTGTTACGATCTCCTTGGATAGCTAGGCTAGTTGACAGAGCTAGGGTTTTCAACATGCGTTGCACCGTTTGTCCGTGACTGGCCGGAGCCCGCTCCGTAAGCTGAGTCGGCGGCGCGCAGTGCTCAGCTACCGTGTCGCGAGGGGCGATTCTGCCCGTGAGGCGCGGGCGGGAGTGCGCCTTAGTGCCGACAATGGGAGCGCTTGGCTTTGATGCAGCCGTGCCAGTGGCGGATCCAGAGGGGGGGGGGGCATGGAACCATGACCCCCCTTGGGCCTCGAGCTTGAGGGGCACTCTGGCCGCCTGAGGGGGCACTCTTGTCGCCTGAGGAGGGCAACTCCTTGTCGCCTGAGGGGTACTCTTTGTCGCCTGAGAGGGCACTCTAGCCGCCTGAGGGGCACTCTTGTTTGCCTGAGGGGCACTCTAGCCGCATCAGGGGGCACTCTGAACCGGCTGAGGGGGGGGGGGGGCCTCTGCTGACGTCCCTTAACATTTTGCAAAATTATAAGAAAAAAAAAAATGCTGAAAAAGGGGCCAACCACTCAAAATATAGTGGACCAAATCCCGCCGAGTTTTCAGATTTGGGTATAGGTAGGGGCACCACTGCAATTGATGGCCCCCTCCTTGAAGATTTTCTGGATCCGCCACTGAGCCGTGCAGCCAACCAAATCATCCAATGGCTTTGCATTTTATGAGACCTTGACGTCCAGAGCATGACGAATCGGTAGACATGTCATTGGTCTGCATTTTCGCCATACCATTACCATAGGCAGTAGCCCTGTCCAGGCGAAAGGGGCGCGAGTTCGGACAAAATGTCGATTTACAGAAAAGGAGCTCGATGGATTTGTGAAAAATTGACTTCACTAGATTCCACGTGAGCTCAGCTTTCGAATGGTGTGCCTCCCGTAGTTTGACACCTCCGAACCCTTCCAACAAACGTCGAACCGTGAGGGAAACGCCTGCACCACGACATTCCGTCGTGAGCTGCGGCTTTTCTTCAGTGTCGACTGTCCGAAACAACCCGGAAATTCTGCACCTCACATGCCTCCGGACAATTTCCCCCGCTATTCTGGCGTTGGTATGGCCGACCTATTCAGCTGCCGTGCTGATCCCGTGACTTGTGTTGATAATATCCCAGTCTCCAGCCCACTGCGTTCTCACTACTGCATGGTTATGGATACTGAGCACTGACAGTGTGCACTATTACATTGGCTAGCTTAGCCTCACGTCATAAATGCATGCATGCCGTGCTGGGTCTGGCCACGGACTTTCGCTACGGATACCAGCCGAGCATGTTTTAGGAGTATCCGCTGTCCATGTCCAAGCTTCCATGAGCTGCTATTCGCTGCCAGTGGCTGCCATTTGCTGTAAACCGCTGTCATTTGCTGTCATCGGCTGTGCGATCTGGGCCGGTGTGTTGTGTCCAGCGGTGTGGGCATCTAACCTGAGCCGGTGTTCTCTGTCTAGCGCT
>VOPJ01008231.1:43342-68179 GCA_014673585.1 Semibalanus balanoides
AGATAAGAAGGTAATTTTACCACAAATGTTCTTAAAAATAGGTAGACAAAGAATTATCTCCTATTTTTAGTGAAAAAGTCAGTGCATTGGGGGACACATGCACCCTGTGACCCCTGCTAGTGCCTCAGTGCACGAAATAGGGCTGCGCCCACCGTGCTCTTACACAATTTCGCCAGTCTGGCAAAATACGGCAAGTTTTTTTTGGGGGAGGTACCAAGGTCCCCTGAAAAATAATGTTTTTGTGATTTTTTTCGAAAAAAAGTTGAAAATATGCCCTCTAGAAATATAGTGGGCCATATCCAAAGAGTTTTTTTAGTGGGGTTACCTTGTGCCCCCGACCAAAATCCCCCCCCCCCCTGAAGCAAATCCTGGGTACGCCACTGGGTAGGACACATTTTCCTTTGTTGATAGTTGTTCAAAGATTTGTTGCCCCGGTCCGCATACCCTGAGACACTCAATACTCGCAGCTCTAAGGACAATCAGCAGTTGAACAAACAAAGTTTGGCGACGGGCGGTGTGAGGAAGCGGTTAGATATGAATTATTGAAGTTAAAATTAGTTATAGTGCAAAATGTTTTGGGGAACGCATCTGTACTTACTAAATGTGATAGGTATACTGTATCGAATGGTGGGTATGTTATAGGGATTAACTAATAACTAAGGCAGGGACGTCCGAGTAAATACCTTACCTTACGGTCATCGGGTCTGTGATCGGAAAAATCGGAGTATTTCGAAGAGAACTGAGTATGGACAATACTCGAGTCGAATTCCAAAGCAAGATCTCTAAATTTGACCGAGTGATGGCACCCTTAGTGTAAGAAACTTATCACGTCATTTTTTAACTTTACCTTTTTGACTTTTTGGACCAGATACGAAAAAATGAATACCTTTTTTGGATGTTTAAAGGAAATAGTTCACCTTGGATTGTTTTTGTCCAACACGATTTGATTATATTTTGAAATAAACTTCTTTTCATATTGGTCAAAAATAGCCATGCAAATCGCGTCGATTCAGGACGAAGGACGTACATTATTCATTTTATAAAAACTTATATGGTATTGGCGTACTCTGCAATTTCCAAACGAAAGCAATAAATGGCTCAGCCATCAGAAATTCGAAAGTAGTCCGCCGTAAGATTACTGGTATGGCCCTCGTAGTCCGACAGGTGCACATTCTTGGCATTCTTTGTTTAATGGCGCCACTTCCTTCGACAAAAAGTCAAATATATTCGGGGGCTGAGAAGCCTTTTCAGTACACAAAAACTTACAGGTAGGGTTTTTTTAACACCGGCCTACAAAACTGCTATCTCAGTTCAAAACCCATGTTGAAGGTGAACTATTTCCTTTAAGACAAAATTGGTCAGTAGATATGCCTTTGTATTTACATTTAAAGGAAATAGTTCACCTTCAACATGGGGTTTGAACTGAGATAGCAGTTTTGTAGCCCGTGTTGAAAAACCCTTTAACAAAAATCCTTTAAATAAACTGAAAGTTTTCTGGGCTGAAAGGGCTCTCCAGCCGAATATATTTGACTTTTTTCGAAGGAATGTGGGCTTTAAATAAGGAATGTCAAGAATGTGGGCCTCACACACCTGGGCAGAGGCTACACAGTAATCTTACGCGACTAAATGACGTAAATTATTAATTTCATCAAAACTATATGCGTACTCTTTGCAATGTCCAAACGTGGTCAGCCAATCAGATTCGAAAATGTATAGTCATCATATATATGAATATGATGGACTATACATTTCGAAAATCTGATTGCTGAAGCCACGTTTTGACGTTTGCAAAGAGTACGCATATAGTTTTTGATGAAATTATAATTTGCGTCCTTCTGTCCTGAATCGGCGCGATGTAATGCTATTTTTTGACAATTAAATGAAAACGGAAAAAAGAAGTTGTATTTGAAATATAAAATCAAATTGTGTTTGAAAAAAAATCCAAGGTGAACTGTTTCTTTAACCATTTCCAATTTTGAGGTTTATGATAGCACAAAATCGCTATTCTTGAAGTGGTCGATTCGAGGTCATTCACTTGAGCTGGAAGGTCACCCGTTGACCTGCAACCTAAAAATTGGATAGGTACCGTTAGATTCCTCATATTGACGGGCAACATGCTAGTTTTTACCGCGTTGCTCAATGATGCTTGGTTTGGAAGTTATCAGGGGGAGGGTCGTTTTAGGACCCCCGTAGGGCGAAGGTGATAAATACTCCCGTAGGGCGAGGGTTGAACTCCACACTGAGACCTGAACACTTGGGCACCCCCAACTCGAAATGTTGTGGCGACGCCACTGAAATTACGATATTTATTATCCAATTTGCGCCTTTGATTCAGTTTACGACCTTGGGATATTGCTTGGGATATGTGCCCTGTAACCTTGGGATCTATAGTGACAATCTTGCAATGTCTGAGTAGTGATCTTGGGATCTACGAAATTTGTGAGTGGTACAGGGTGTGGGCGCAAATTGACCTTAGTTGTTGGCGCGCCCGAAAACCCCAATAAACAAACAAGTGGTGGTACAGGGTGGCCCAGATAAAACGTAACCCACATTTTCTTCGATTACGAAAAATGTTGTAAAAATGTGAGAAGGGCTAAATAAATGGTAAAAAACATCAGCATATTTATAGACATAGCAGATATCCACGTGTTTCATGCAATTTTGAAATCTAGCTTGTCTTGATACTGATGTGGCTTTCTCCTGAAACTGCCGGCAGGTGAGGCGCAGTGAGGCAGCCGTTGGCACCCCACTGTCTCTCTGCATGGAGCTGGTCGGCTCTCTGGGCTACTACCTGCTCGTGCTGCCGCTCTCGGTGCCAATGCTGATCGGCTTCGCGTACTGCGCCTGGATCGGATGGCGCCTGTTCATCAACAACTGAACGGTGGCACGCAGGATGCCTGCGGCGGCGGCGGCGGGGGCGGCCTCACCACCGCCGAGGCGCTGCTGCGTCTGCGGGCCGACATCGAGTCGGAGCTGGTCGGGCGTCGGCAGCAGCAGCGGCGCGGCTGGCTGGCGACCGCCGCTCTCCAGCGGCGCGTCTGGTTCTCCTGGCCGCTGCTGCTTCTCTCCACCCTGGTGTCGGCCGCGCTGCTGGTGAGCGCCGCGCTGGACCCGGACGGCGGCGCCGGGGAGGCGGTGGCAGCGGTGCTGGTGCTGGCGCTGGCCGCCGCCAACGTCGCGCTCTCCGTGTGGCAGCGGGCGCTGGCTGACGGCGAGCTGGCTGCTAAGGCAGGCCGGCTGGCCGAGCGGCTGGGACGCGCGGCGGCGACGGCAGCCGACTCAGCCGGCTGGGCGGACGCAGAGTACCCGCACCTGCACGCGCCGCCCTCGCCCTGCATCGGCCTGCAGTGGACGTACCGCGACGGCAGGCTGGTCAACCTGCCGGCCTCGCTGCTGACTCGCGGCGACGTGGTCGTGCTGCGGCCCGGCGAGGCGGCGCTCGCCGACGTCGAGTCGCTGGCCGGCGAGCCGCCGCTGCGTCTCTCCCGACTGGAGCTGTACGTGCCGGGCGGCGGGCACCGCGCTGACGAGAAACTGTCACAGCCGCGCCTGGTGGCGGCGCTGCCGAACCGGCAGTTCCGCGTGCTGGCCGCGCCGTACCTGGAGTCGCTGCGGCTGGCGCTGGCCGCCGGCGAGCGGCCGGCCCCGGCGCTGCGCCGCGAGCTGCAGCGCCTGCTGACGATCGTGCTGCTGGCCTGCCTGCCGGTCGCCGTGCTGGCCGCCGTGGTGGCGGTGCCGCTGCAGACCTGGCTGCTGCCGGAGACGGTGGTCGGCGCGGCGGCGCAGGCGCGCCTGCTGCTGCTGCGCCTCTGCGGCTGCCTGCTGCCCGTGCTGCCGCTGCCCTGCAGTCTCGTGCTCGTGCCGGCCGCCTGGCTGGCGCAGGCTCGCCTCGTTGCGCTGGCCCGTGAGATGCGCCAGCCGCGTCCCGACGACCGCGGCCAGCTCGACGTGCTCGACGAGATGAGCGTGCACGAGCACGTGGCGGCGCGCTGGCGACACGTGTGGCCCGTGCTGCGCGACACGGCGCGTGGCAGCTGCGACAGTCTGCCGCACACAGCCAGTCTACTCTACACCCTCGGCGCGCTGACCTCACTCTGCTGCGTCGACAAGAAAGGTGTGCTCAGCTGGCCGAATCCCACTGCCGAGAAGGTGGTCACTGTTCGTCTGAAGGGCGGCGCCGCCGACGAGCATGCTGCTGCCTCGGACGGAGCGAGCGATGACTCTGACGCTGACATTGACCCGGTGACCTCGGACGCAGCGCTGGACGTGCTCGACTTGACCCGCGACAACCCGGCCGAGCCGTGGGCGATCCAGTTTGACGACCCGCACTGGCGCGACTCGCTGGCGCGCCTGAAGCCGATCGGACTGGCAGTGCTGGTGAACACGTGCAGTGAGCAGACGCTAACCGACTACTGGCGCTTCTGTCGGCACATGGTGTGCCTGGCGCACGGCGAGGCCGACCTGGTGCCCGTGCCGGCGCGGCGCTGTCTCTGTCAGCTGGCGAGGCAGATGGGCTTCAGTCCTCGCGCGGCCGATGCCTTCCAACTGGACTCGCAAGTGGCCTGCTACAAGCACCTGAAGCTGGACCAGGCGCGGCGCGACAAGCTGACGCGCGCCTTCAGCTTCAGCAAGATCCGCTTCCCGTACCCGCACATGAACTCGGTGATTCTGCGCGAGGCCTACACCAACTCTCTGCAGCTGGTGAGCCAGGGCACCGCCGACCTCGTGCTCGACTCGTGCTCGGACTTCTGGGACGGCACCGATGTGATCCCGCTCTCCGAAGCGGACAGGCGGCGGATTTTAGACTTCTACCATCGTCACTCTCTGACCATGTACTGCTCAGCGTTCGCCTACCGGCCGCTGACGTCCAAGGTGTCCGTGGAGCTGAGCGATCGCTACCTGGAGCTGCCGGAGGAGTCGGGTCACATCTACCGCGCCGTCCGCTCTCCCCTGCCCGGCCACGGCCTCGCCATCGACACGTGGGACAAGCCGGTCCACCCGCAGTACATGTCGACCGACTCGCTGTACGGCTCCGAAGTGGTCGACGTCGACTCGACTGAAGGTCTCATCCAGGTGCAGTGCAACCAGATCTTCACGGGCATGGTGACGATGCAGTACCAGGCGCTGGCGGACATGGTGCGCTTCATCGACCACCTGGAGAAGGCGTGCATCCGCTTCGTCCACTTCAGCAAGGAGAACGAGCTACGCTCGCGCGTCTTCAGCGAGAAGATGGGCCTGGAGTCGGGCTGGAACTGCCACATCTCGCTGCTAGATGACGGCTCGCACCGGCCATCGGAGCCGAGCGGCGAGACGGCGCAGCACCCGCCGGTGCAGCGACTCGTCTCGGATGAGGGCTGTGAGTCGCGCGGCGCCGGACGGCCCCTCGAGCGTCTCCGTCCGCTCAGCATCTCCGCTCCGTCAGTCATTAACCTGGCCGCCGGTCAGCAGGCCGGCTGTGACGGGTGCCGCCCGCCGCGCGGTGACGATACCCGGGACGGACCGGCAGCGGGCGACGAGCAGACGGACGGCCGCACGCGCGTCCAGAGCGAGTGTGTGTGCCCGGTGACGGAGGCAGACATCCCCGAGCTGCTGGAGCCCGCCTCGTCGATGGCGTCTCGCTCGCCGAGTCACCTGACCGACAGCAGCGACCAGTCGGACCCGGTCAACTTCGACATGAGCAACCGCGCCAAGCTGCCGAAGGGCATCGCGCAGATCCGGCCGCACCTGGAGCACGTGGACAACGTGCCGCTGCAAGTGTCGCTCTTCACGGACTGCACCCCGGCCACCACCCGGGCCATGCTGCAGGTGAGTTATACAGGCGGGACGAGTAGATGTCGCTCTTCACGGACTGCACCCCGGCCACCACCCGGGCCATGCTGCAGGTGAGTTATAACAGGCGGGACGAGTAGATGTCGCTCTGACGACTGCACCCCGGCCACCACCCGGGCCACTGCTGCGGTGAGAAAGCAGGCAGGCGGGAACGAGTAGTGTCGCTCTTCACGGACTGCACCCCGGCCACCACCCGGGCCATGCTGCAGGTGAGTTATACAGGCAGGCGGGACGAGTAGATGTCGCTCTTCACCGACTGCACCCCGGCCACCACCCGGGCCATGCTGCAGGTGAGAACAGGCAGGCGGGACGAGGAGGTGTCGCTCTTCACAGACTGCACCCCGGCCACCACACGGGCCCATGCTGCAGGTGAGTTGCAGGCAGCGGGACGAGTTAGATGTCGCTCTTCACGGACTGCACCCGGCCACCACCCCGGCCATGCGAGGTGAAAACAGGGCAGCGGGACGAGGAGGTGTCGCTCTTCACGGACTGCACCCGGGCCACCACCGGGCCATGTGCAGGTGAGTGCAGGGCAGGCGGGGACGAGTTAGATGTCGCTCTTCAGGACTGCACCCCAAGCCACCACACGGGCCATGCTGCAGGTGAGTTATACAGCGGACGAGTAGATGTCGCGTCTTCACGGACTGCACCCCGGCCACCACCCGGGCCAGCTGCAGGTGGAGTTAATACAGGCAGGCGGACGAGTAGAGTCGCTCTTCACGGACTGCACCCCCGGCCACCACCGGTCCATGCTGCAGGTGGATTATACAGGGCAGGCGACGAGTAGATGTCGCTCTTCACGGATGCACCCCGGCCACCACCGGGCCATGCTGCAGGTGAGTTATACAGGCAGGCGGGACGAGTAGATGTCGCTCTTCACGGACTGCACCCCGGCCACCACTCGGGCCATTGCTTTGCAGGTGAGTTATACAGGCAGGCGGGACGAGTAGATGTCGTTCTTCACGGGATGCACCCCGGCCACCACCCGGCCCATGCTGCAGGTGAGTATTACAGGCAGCGGGACGAGTAGATGCGCTCTTCACGGACTTGCACCCCGGCCACCACCTCCATGCTGCAGGTGAGTTATACAGGCGGGACCGAGATAATGTCGCTCTTCACGGACTGCACCCCGGCCACCACCCGGGCCATGCTGCAGGTGAGAACAGGCAGGCGGGACGAGCAGGGATTCGATTGCGTGGTTTGGACTGAGAAAAGGAACTATATATTTGGTACTTAATTTACTGTGTTATTTCACTTTCATCGTTTTGATAAGAACCTGCTAAGATTTTATACACAAATGTGCATAATGCTGGCCTTTGGTTATCCAATGTCACAGTATCCCTAAATTGCTTTTTTGCTAGGGTGTTAGAGTGGAAATTCGAGCCAAAAAGGCTATGAGTGTTAAGTGTATAATTATGTAGAAAATGGCACAAAATTGATTTCTGTCTTGAATATAAAAAGCGCGATTTTTGCTGAAATCATGTATTTTTATTCAGTATTTATGTCGTAGTCAATATCACAATTAATAATTTGGGAGAGGCGAATTCACTCTTAAAATGGGGTGTTAGAGTGGAAAATTATTTACATTCGGGTGTCATTTTCCACCCAAATTGACAAATAAATTGACAAAAAAGACAAATTGGGACACTGTCCAATGGCAATATCCAATTTATGAAAGGACTCAATTGAGACGTTAGACGTGACCAATGCTGGCTTTTGTCTAGACCCGATTGAGCTGACTGGCTGCGCTGCTGCTGTCTGGACCCAATGGAGCTGACTGGCTGCGCTGCTGCTCGTGTTTCAGATAATGCAGGAGTACGGCGAGGTGGTGTGTGTGAGCTGACTGGCTGCTACTGCCCGTTTTCAATAACTGCAGGAGTACGGGCGAGGTGGTGTGGTGTGAGCGACTGGCTGTACTGCCCGTGTTTCAGATAATGCAGGAGTACGGCGAGTGGTGTGTGTGAGCTGATGCTGCTGTGCCCGGTGTCTTCAATAATGCAGGAGTACGGGCGAGGGGTGTGTGTGAAGCTGACTGGCTGTATTGCTGTTCAGATAATGCAGGAGTACGGCGAGGTGGTGTGTGTGAGCTGACTGGCTGCTACTGCCCGTGTTCCAGATAATGCAGGAGTACGGCGAGGTGGTGTGTGTGAGAGCTGACTGGCTGCTACTGCTCGTGTTTCAGATAATGCAGGAGTACGGCGAGATGGTGTGTGTGAGCTGACTGGCTGCTACTGCCCGTGTTTCAGATAATGCAGGAGTACGGCGAGGTGGTGTGCGTGCTCGGCTCGTCCGGCAGTCCGCAGAACGCCGCCGTCTTCCTGCAGGCGGACGCCGCGCTGGCGGTGCGGCCGCTCCACCCGCAGCTGTGCTCCATGGTGCCCGAGCCCGGCACCACCTGCCCGAACAACACCACCACCACCAACACCAACACCAACACCAACACCGGCACCGGAGGCGGCGGCGGACACGGCGACAGAGATGCTCCGCTCGGCGGCGGTGACGGCGGGCGGCAGCCTCTGCTTCCTCCCCACCCCGCCGACGGGCCGGTGGCGCTGGCCGAGCGTCTCGACTCTCTGCCCTGTTCGCTAGCGCTGCGTCGAGACGACGCCGTCTCGCTGAAGCAGCTGGTGCTGGAGGCGCGGCACCTGGTGCAGAGGCTGCGCACGGCCGTCGCCTTCTGGGCGTGCCAGGCAGTCACGCTGTCGGCGCTGGGTGTGCTGTGCGCCCTGCTGCTGCTGCCGCTGCCGCTGCCGGCGGGTCATCTGATCTGGCTCGCCTGCGTCCAGGTCAGTGGCGCGCTGGAGAGGGCGGGGGAGGGTAATGGGTAACTGCTGTCGACGTGGGGAATGGTGGAACGTAGCGGCATGTCTTAGGTGCTGAAGAATTTGTTGTGTTTGTCGTCATTCACAAACTGTTTTGTTTGGTATCTTGGCGAGGTTCCGCAAGTTAAATGTTCTGCATTAAAGGAAATAGTTCATTTTTCCAAACATGATCTGGTTATATTTTGAAATACCTACGATGTATTTTTATATGTTGTCAAAAATAGCCATACATCGCGCCGATTTAGGACAGGACGTAAATTATTAATTTTATCAAAACTATATACATCTAATCTAACTCACTATTTAAAGGAAGTGTGTCCTTCTGTCTGTCCGTTCTTCATTTGACATTGACATTTGTCATATTGTTGGTTCGGCACTTCGGCCTGCTCAGGCCATTTCGTGCCATTGACATGTTTTGGAAAACAAATATGTTCGTCATCATTTGACATTTTGTTGGTTCGGCACTTCGGCCTATTCAGGCCATTTCGTTCAAACCTTTTCCTTATATATATATTATAAGTACGAAAAGTTACGTAGTTTCGACACATTAGCATTTGATAGTATCTAAGAAATTATTTTGCAGATCGCATGACAACATGTGTGTTTATTATTCTGCTCCCTACATTTCGCAACTTCAAACCGTTCTCTTCAAGTAAAGATAATGTCTGACTGTGTTAGAACAAATAACACGACACAACTCCCACCGATAATACCGCCGTCCGCCCTCTGGTGAGTGGAACTTGAACTATACGCAACCAATGAGGCACGGGTTGCGATTTGTGCACACCAGCGCCACCTATATAGCATATTAACTCAATGCACACACCAGGGACACATATAGCGCGGAGAATGGGTTTAGCAGTAAACGTAAAAAATATAGCCGTTCGCTCCGAATTTAAAACAAACCACGATCCCTTGACGGGTGAGTACCTTGGTAATATGACGGATAAAATAGTAAAAATGCAGACTGTATGCATATATCGTCCAGCGGAGCGGACGGGTTAGCACTAGTTCTCTCTAGTCGGCTGGTCCTTGCGTCACGCGAATGAACAAAATGACTCAGCCAATCAGATTCGAAAGTAGTCAGCTAATCAGATTTGAATCAGATAATCAGGTAGTGAAAGCTGCAAGCTTTCGACTTGGACTTCGATAGCTGATTGTATAGCCTCTGCCCAGGTGTGCGTTATAGTGCCCTGGTATGCGCATTCCTTTGCCAACGCCGCATTCTTTTCCCAGCTCCGCATTCCTTCGCCAAAAAGTTAAATGTATTCTGCTGAAGAGTCGTTTCAGTCAATACAATTGCAGATAGGGGTTTCCCAACACGGGCTACAAAACCGCTATCTCAGTTCAAAACCCTATGTTGAAGACGAACATTACCTTTACAAATGTTAAATGTGGTACAATGAAATGTGGATAATTATGTTTTTCATAGACACAGTCACACAAATTGTTTCTCTTAGGCCTTAGCTTTATATAATACCAATGTTTCTGTTTAGCATTTTATAAGGTCTGGGTGAAATTGTAGTGTGTGACGGTAATTTATACTCAGTTTGCTTTCGAGCACTGCAATTCAGCCTGTTGGGATATTCAATTTTTGTCAAAACGGTGAACGCTTCTGTTACGCTTAAGTCGTCACCTGAGGAGGCGTACCCTTTTGACTGAGTGTGCCGCCTGTTTGACCTGTCCGTCTGTCTGTCCCCAGCTGCCGCTGCTGGCCGGCGCGCTGCTCGCCGCCCCCGCAGACGGCCGAATCATGAACGAGGCGCAGGACCGCTGGCAGGCTCAGCTCGGCTGGTCACAGCTGGTATACGCCGGCTGGTGCTACGGCCTGCGCATGCTCCCGCCGCTGCTGTTCGCGCTCGCCTTCTTCGGCCTGAGCCTGCACGCCGCCTGTCCCGCGGACGCCTGCCGCTACGTATACCCGCCGGCTGCGCTGCGGCCCGTGCAGAACGCGCTGCTCGTCCTGCTGGTGCTGTACGCGTGCGTGAGCTCAGCAGCGTTCGTGCACCGGCGCGCGCAGCTGTGGCAGCGCTGGCCGTGTGACTGCCGGATATGGAGTGCGGCGGTGGCGGTGTCGCTGCTGCTGGCGGTGGTGTTCGTGCTGCTGGACTGCGCTGCCCACGGGGAGGTCGCCTGGCCGGTGGAGGCTGCACCGTACCTCGCGGCGGCGGCGCTCGGGGCACCGCTGGTGCAGCTGGTGGTGACGGAGCTGATGAAAAGACAGGAGTTTAAGTTCAACATTCGGTACCAGAAGCGGGCGAGGCTCGAGTTTGACACCAAGCTGGGTATGAACTCGCCGTTCTGAGGCGGCCGGTGGTGGGTGATAGCACGGCGGGCATTTGGACAGCGGGCATTTGACAGCGGGCATTAGACAGCGGTGGATGGTGTCAAGGCGGTGGTTCTGGTGGGACCGACACGGCGGGCGGAGATGTGTGTTCGGTGCGGTTTTCGGCAGGGTGCTGTGGAAAAGCTCAGTGACGCGATGTTGAGGGAAGCTGCTGGTCCTCCCGTGTGCCGTGTTCTGTTACCGGGTGAAACGTTGGAGATACCGGCGGTGGCAGGCCGGCGAGAATTAATACTCAGGTGTGTGATGTAGCGTATGTTTGACTCTAGCTGGGGATATTAGCATGCTGGGAGTAGATGCCACCGAGTTTGGTGCACGACTAGTGAAGCCGTCCTCCAACATGTAAACATGCACAATGCCATTTCCCTGCTGGTAGAAGCATTTCACTTCCGTAGACCGTAATACATATATTGAAGTCGGTTTGTTTTTATTATTATTATGGTCAGTCTTAGGAGCTTAACTTGTAGTCGCTTTAGCTTGTAATTGCTTGCGATTTGTATATTATGTGTTATATGTCGTTTCCCTCAGGTTACGTAGATAACGCGCTTCTTCAGTATTTTGTAGTGTATTCTGTTTGCGCGACGTGTAGTCAGTATCTTTACCAGTTTCTACTTTCTGCTGCCTGTAGTCTCTGGGTCAGGGTATGTGCAATGGTTTCGAAGAAATGCGTTGCAGGATGTGCTCAAGCTATTCAATGGAATGTGATAAGTGTGTGAGAATGTTGGGCACACTATTTTCGGACCATATGTGCTCGAATATATGTACAAAATACAGTACACAGTCGGATGCTGATCATTAATTTCCGAGATCGTCTGCGGAAAGCCAAGAGATTGTACACCGAGTACCGACTCCCGAGGGTCAATAATCCAATCCAACCATGAACCAACTGGACCGTGTGGTCCAAATGATTTGGGACTCTTGCTCCTATTGATAGCTCACGGGACTGCCGTTTTAGGCTGTCATTTGGTGTGCTAATCCACATTTTTTTTATATAATTTTGTCTGAAAAAGTTAAACATTTTTCAGCAAAATTATGTCTGACAAAAAATAGGTACTATCCTAGGCCTAACTGATATACTATCCATCCTATATCCATCCTATCATCATTTACTCTTATAATAAAACGATTGGTCCACTTAGAGTAGACGAATATGTAAAAATCCGAAAACGGCACCGTTTTGGGTGAGGGTCACGACGGATCGAATGGTGAAGAAATCAGCCAGTCGGTCTCAGTCTCGGAGCATGTGCTCGTCTGCAAATTGGTACTCGAACATTTGGTCCATTTAAAGAGGACGAATCTGTACAAAATCTCTATCGGCACCGTTTTGGACCACGCCGTATCGAATGGTGAAGAAATCACGCAGATCGGTCCCATAGTCTCAGAGCTTAGGTTTTTGATGGTTTTGGTTCAATTTGGTCCACTTAGGTGATCCAATCTGTATCAAATTATGATGGCACCGTTTCGGACTACGCCGGATCGAACAGGGAATAAATCACCCAAATCGGTCCAGTGGTTTCGGAGCATGGGCTCGCCTGCTATAAATCTGCGTTTTTAGACCCTCCCGTGTATCTGTCCGGGAGGGGAGTAAAGGAAAGAAGAAAATAAACAATAGTAGTCAGCTGATCGGCGAGTGCAATGCGCGCGATGTTTGTTTACGCGCGCCGGTTTGGGAGCACGAGTGTCAATCGTCATTCACCGTGGCTCTAATGTAATGTGTGCAGTGATATCATTTTTCCGTAAAAATATTCGATGTTTTGCAAGGCCCTATAACCCTATAACCATGTTTTGCATGTAGGTGGGAAGCTGTTATTCCCTATTATGGTGTCGCCTTTTGTATGTTAAACTTAAAGCAACATGCTGCCAAGCATGCTTGCTTTGGCTTACAAAGCAATTTGCTTTGTTTAACCATGAACCATGTATGTCATGACATGTCGCAGGCCTCGTATCAAATATAATTTGTAAGTTTAAAATATTCGCCTATGATTTGAAGATCTATTTGTGCTAAAATTAAAATTCCAATATGATGTTACAAAGCTTCATAAAACAGCTGACTTCAACTTGTGAGGGCTCAAGATGAACTTGAGAAAATGTGCTGCCTTGCGCTTTTGCAAGCATTTCCACCCGGTTCATTACCTTCTTACAAGCTGGAAGACAGCCCTATACCAGTTGTGACTTATCTGTTGAACTCACCTGTTAGGGTTCCCTGTTTCATAAGGCATCCAAGGATGAAAGGAACAGGAAATGGAAGGAAGTAGGAACCCATGCGCACAAGATGCACCAGTCATTTTAGGTTGATCAAACCTGGGGGACTGAGATGTGCATCTGCATAAATACTTTGGTATTCATGTAATGGTGCAACATATACCTATCCATTTTAATGTACATACACATGTCTTGGAGTCTTGTAGTCTAGGAAAAAGGCCATCTTGTAGCCTGTGACTTCTGCCTCTCCCAGATAGGTGTTTGGTTTGGGTACTGGGTATAAGAAGCTGGTTATAAATTTCAAGAAATGTTGGTAGGATAGTTCCCGGCTGCTTACTCAAGATATGGATTAATTATATTATGATGATTGATGCTTTGTTTGCAACATGCAACACAGCAAATCAAAACATTTAAATGACAGAGAGTAGAGATAGGCCATCAGCCCAGTGTTGGAAAAGTTCATGTTTGTTGGTTTTTAGACCACCAACAAATGTTGTACTCCAAAATTATAACTGGTAAAAATGATTTCTTTTTGTGCTCCTCATGAATATCTATTGAATATTTATAATACTTTTGGCATATACCTATTCATAAATATATGAATGCAATGCATATTTATACAACATTCATCATTAAAATATAAGTATTTATTATTTTTAGCCTACCATCAGGTTGTTTTTTTACTCTTCCATTGTGAAGATATGTACTCCTACACCAACACAAAAAAGTAGAATTCCCACCCTGCATCAGCCTATCGAGGGTACTCATAAAGAGCATCACTGAGGGCGTCAGCCAGCTTCGCTTTGAATATATCAAGATTTGTATCAGCTACCACTCTAATTGGAAGAGAGTTCCAAGGCTGGAAGGATGCACCGGTCATTTTAGGTTGATCAAACCTGGGAGATCGCTATGGTCTACACCATTTCGGACTCTAAAATGTCTTTTGTGCACATCAGTTTGGGTGCCGACATGTCTGACCTTAAATATGCAGCCTCTCAGTCTCGTCCCAGATTAAGGAGCCGGGGTGAACAAGTCGGTGGGAGGGATCAAGCATTGGCCATGAAATAGTTTCCAGCACTGAATCATGTCAGCATGAAGCAGCATTCCTTGGACTGAGTACTGATCAAGTGCCATGAGTCAAGATTTGTAATCTTATCTGACATCACAAACAGATTAAGGAATTCAATTACAAGTTGAATTCAAATAATTGAATTATAATGACACATTGAAATACCATGATCATACTCAGAACACGACAGGGAATTGTCTGGAGTTTCACATTACCATGGATGAATTACGGGTTAGGTAATTTCTTACCTAACCCGTAATTCATCTTCTCAAGACTAGTATTCGCCCCATTCTAGAATATGGCCCCATGGACCATGGTGTGGAACACTGGGTACACACAAGCCAAGAGGAAACTTAAGTCAGTCCAGAAGCTTTGGAGTTTGGACGCAACATGTCTTGGGCCTGGAAAAGAAAGTATGGAGAGTGTTTCAAGGCTATAGGCCTCCGGATGTGTGCTCTGTGGAAGGGCGTCTACTTAGAGAAGACTTCATCAAATTCTGGCAGGTGTTTCGAGGCCAGTGTCCCATTCAACCGACTGCGCTTTGGGAGATCAACATAGGTGCTAGAATTCGCAGCCACCAATTTAGAATCCAGGTCAACAGGTGTGTGAGATCGATGCTAGAACAAGATTCTTCTCCATTCGCGTTATCTGAGACTGGAACTTGCTTCCTAACTTGGTAGTAGTTTATCCTTCGTTTGTGATCGCATGATGTGATTGTCAATGTCATTGCTTGTTAGCTTGATTTGTAAATGCAATTTTCCTAATGCATGTTTTTAACTATGACATATCTTGCAGGTTTGTCCAAGAAATCTTCATGAACATGAGAATCTCCTGAACAAACAGCCGCCATTGTTTTCAAGATGATGAATTTTGAGGATGAAGACTTTGATTTAGCTGAGGTAAGGAACAGACATGTGCTCGGATCCCAAAACCGGATCTTGGGATCTGATCTGTCGGATCTGAATCCCGGATCCGCTGGGATCATAGATCCACCTTCAGAAATTGTAGATGGATCCACTGGGATCATAGATCCGTCTTCAATATTTGTCGACAGATCCGCCTGGATCCGAGATCGCAGGATCGCAGATGGGATCCACTCTGATCCCAGATCCGCCCATTATACAGATGTGTATTTTCAGAACATTGTTTTAAAGTAATATCAGTACTTGTCATTTCGTTAGTAATGCCAACTAGCATTGATTAATGCACTAGCATTGCTTTTTAGTTCGATTTTGTCGAAGAAGTACTATAATTATGGCATAAGTATGCAATTGGGTCCTGTCGGATCCGAGAGCCGCTGGGATCAATAGATCATTTTAACTTGTTTATAATGGGATCTTGTGGGATCCAAAGATCCGATCGCAAAAATATAATAACGAAAAGATCCCCATGGGATCCAAGATCCACTGTTGTAATTTGTCGTAGATCCAGTGGGATCATTATTATCCAAACATTGCGTTTTGTCGAGAGATCATCTGGGATCATAGATCCAACTTTCAGATCCATGCACATGTCTGGAAGGAACAACTGAGAACAGCCTATCTTCTGCATTTATTATCTATTTCATGTAAAAGGCCGGCTGCATCATAAAGCAAGGTTGTTGCCAAAAACATCGCTATATCGCATCACCACTTTAAAACTGCCACTGAAACCATCACTACTGTCTCTCTTTGCAGGGTTTTCTGGACGAAGTTCTGCCTCCCAGTCGCTTGCCGCCTCGCTCAGCTGGCGGCTCCGTCAGTGGCGGCGGTGGCGGTGGCCGGCGCAGCGGCTGGTCGCTCCCTGCCGCCCCCGCCGCCGCCGGCCGCCCGGACGACCCTGGCGGCTTCAGCTGCACCCCAGACTCCGTCAGTGTGTCACAGATGTTCGGACTGCGTGCCGGTACCGCCGGCGCCCTTCCCGCCCGTCCCGCCCCGGGCGGTCCGTTCGCGCCAGCCTCGCCCGACCCCTTCGCTGATGATCTGATGGACGCGGATCTGCTGGACGCGTGTGAGGCAGCCGAAGCCACCCCGGCGGCGGCGGACCTTCCGACTGTGGGCGCTGAACGCCCCGGGTCACGTGACATTCTGAACGGTATCGATGCCGCGTCACGTGACATGCTGAACGGCATTGGCGTTGGATCACGTGACGCGCGGGACGGAAGCGCCGCGGTCGAAACACCGTCACGTGACACATCGGCCAGCGGCCGTATTCCCGACTTTGGGCCACGTGACACGCCCGTTGCTGGTGCGTTTCCCGGGTCCGGGTCACGTGACACACCGACCAACGTGCGCCGACCTGGTGACGGGTCACGTGTCAGCGGGCGAGATCTATGGTTCTTGCCGTGAAACGCGCTTCCCCGTTCCGCTGGCATACGCCATCGACGGTAGTAAATATCTGGGAGTGCTGACCTATGGTGTCTGGGATTTATGGTGACAGGACAGGGATATGCCAGAAATTAGTGTGCCATCTGAAGCTCTGTATTCTGGTGTCACATCAGTGTCATGCGGTTTGATTGGGATCTTTAATTGAACAGCACAGTGACATATTCTGTGATATGGTGTCTGACGATAAATTGTTATTTTTGGCTGGTTCGATTTTGCTAATCGGACACAGTTGCGGCTCTGCTTTTGTGCTCACCGACGGCTCTGTTGGTGCTGGTTCTTTGTCGACGCAGGTATTCTGAGTTGGTGCTGTTCTGACGTGGTGCTGTTCTGGCTTGGTGCTGTTCTGGCTTGGTGCTGTTCTGTATTAGTGCCTATTCTCAGTTGGTACTGGTTCTGTATTGGCGCTAGCTCTGTATTGGTGCTGGTTCTGGATTGACGGCGGTTCGTCTGTGTGGCAGGGCTCGCTCCTGACGCTGGCTCACGAGGTCAGTCTCCAGGAGGACGATCTGACGGCCGCCGGCGAGGATGACGACCCCAGTCTGCATGATGCTGTGTCAGAGGTGAGTGGAGCCTCAGTCCAGAACTCCCCCCCCACACACACACACCGGTGAGGATGACGACCCCAGTCCGCATGATGCCGTGTCAGAGGTGAGTGGAACCTCAATCCAGAACTCCCCCTCGACCCCAGTCTGCATGATGCCGCGTCAGAGGTGAGTGGAGCCTCAGTCCAGAACTCCCCCCACACACACACACACACACCGGCGAGGATGACGACCCCAGTCTGCATGATGCCGTGTCGCGGCGCAGGCCTGCCCCTCGCTGACTGTCGCTGTGTCACGGCCAGTTTAGTGTCGCTGATGGCTTGTCATATCACGGAGAGGGGCTGATAAAGCGGTTCTCGGATTTTAAATTTTTAACTAAATAATCTGTGTTGTAAGGAAGCGTGTTTTCATTTAGCTATCCGTGTGACGGAATGTCGGCGTGTTTAGTGAATTGTCCTGTCATCTGGAGCGATATCAAGTCAAATCACAGCGTTCGCAGGGAACCTGGCCTTACCTTCTCCGCTCCCAAACATTCTGCTCAGCACGTTCTCTGTTCCCCTGTTTATACATCTGACCCTGCCGTGTTGCATGTTCTGCAGACATTGTATCACGTTCACCTGACTGTGTTGCCTGTGCAGAGTCAGCTGTCCCAGCCGGAGGAGGCGGCCTCCTGGGAGTCGGGTCCGTGGCGTCAGATGCTGGCGGAGCTGCGCCTCTCCCCTGGCGACCGCGACGGTCTGCTGCGACGGATTAACATGGCGGCGATCCGGCGGGCGGCCGCCGCTAACCAGCTGAGGAAGGTGCCGCTGCTGACCGCGCTGCTGCAGACGCTGGAGCCCACCTCCGACCTCAGCTACCAGGCCACCTTCAGAGACCCCACTGGTGAGGACAGGGATCCAAATGGTGAGGACAGGGACCCCACTGGTGAGGACAGGGCTCCACTGGTGAGGACAGGGACCCCACTGGTGAGGACAGTGACCCCACTGGTGAGGACAGGGACCCCACTGGTGCAGACAGAGACCCTACTGGTGAGAACACTAGTGAGAAACTCACTGAAAAATATCTGCCGACGCTGGGGTATAAAGCATAAACCAACAGTCCGCCCGTGTAGCTCAGTCGGGAGAACGCTGGACTACAGATCTGACCCACCCTGGCAAGGTGGGTTCGAGCCGCTTCGGCGCTCGCTGTTTTCTCCTGGATATTCATTCAATCAAAACATTTGGACTAAATTTATTAAAAAAAACTCGCCTTGCGGAAAATCTGAGACTCTGATTCGGTACATTGAAACTCATCTGAATTTGAGCTTGACTTTTCCTGCCAGAAGTATCCAGGGCGATGTAGCCCTCGTGAATGCGGGGCATATCTGCTCATCTATTTCGATATTCCGTTGGTGTAAGCCTCTGCCCTCCCTCCTGTAGGTCAAATGGACGGTACGGTGGCCAAGGACGCGTTCGAGACCTGTGGCGCCGCGCTGCGGCCGGGTTGCGTACTAGTGCTTCGCGACGTGGTCGTGTGGCGCGAGTCGGCGCGGCGGCTCTACCTGAGCGTGACGCGCCGCAGTCTGGTCTACCTCTTCCCGGAGACGCCGAGCGGCGCCGACGCGGCCTCGGTAGTGCAGGTGAGTGATGGAAGATACTCGGTAGAGATGTCTGGACAGTGGAGCTGTATTTAACCGCGAGATTATTTGGTTAACGTGTAAGTGTACCCGGTGCCGAGTATGTCCAAATCGGTGAGCCTGTTTTATTTCATGTTGTGAAGCCGCTTCCGTAATGTGTCAGCTAGAGGCCCTAAGCTTAGTCGAGTGAGCTGTGTGTTACTTGTTTCGCCGCCAAATTTATTTCACACTGTAATTAGTGCATGCAGACTATGGAGAGGATAAGTCTACTCGTGTTGGCTAGATTATCTCGATTTCCATCGACATTGCACTCAACATGGTGTCTTAAGTTATTTCATTGATCAGTTCGACTCTTCGTCATTTCGCGTCGAAAGCCGTGAATTTGAATCCTTGTCTCTGCACCCTGTTGTAGATGTGATGTATACCAGTGCCACCTTGCCTTTCCGCCGTCGCTTAAGTCCAGTATGGTTGCCGTGACTACGTACTACGCCGCCTCATCCTGAATTCAACAACGTGTCTCTGTCTGCAGCTGTCGGAGCTGAGTGCGGCGGAGCTGGCCTCTGCGCGTCTGGTGGAGGAAGCCCCGTCAGTAGCCGTCCTACAGGAGTCCCCGCCTCCCTCCCCGCCCAGACCGCAGCTTTACCCCACCCCACAACAGGCCAGCGGCGGCGGCGGCGGCGGGGGCGGCCGCGGCTGGCGGGGCCGCGGCGGCGGTGGACGTTCCTGGCGCGGCCGCGGCGCTGGAGGCTCCTCCGGGGGTCGGCCATCGCCCTACACCCCTCACCGGGGCGGCGGCGGCGGCGGCGGCGGATCACCAGCCAACAGAACACCAGTCGCTGCGTCCCCGGCACTGTTCGGCGCAGCCACGGCGTCCCCGGCTCTGCGAACGGCCGCCGCCAGAGCCGCCTCTGCTCCTCGCTCCGCTGACAGCCGGCCGACAGCCTCCTCCCCGCGGGTCTCCGGCCCAGGGGACGGCTCCCGAGCGGCGCGGCCAGCCTCGCCTGCCCTCCGACCGTACTCCAGACCTGCAGCCGCGCCGGCCCCGGCCCCGGCCCGGCAGAGCCACCCCGCCGCCCCCGTCAGATCTGCCGCCGCCCCGACCGCGGCCCGGCAGAACCACCCCGCCGCCCCCGCCCCGACCTCGGCCACAGAACCACCCCGCCGCCCCCGTCAGATCTGCAGCCGCGCCGCGCCCGCCACTCCCTGCGGCCACTAAACATAAACCGGACTCCATCTCTGCTGCGGAGATCGACGCCATGTTTGATGACGACGATGATGTGCTGTTCGGTCAGCTATGAGCCGCCCGCCGTGCACGACTGTGAAAATGTGTTGCCATATGCAGAGATTATTTTGTGTTGTTGTGTTGGAGAGCATGTATGTGCATGTTACTTGAACTTGAGAAGTGGGTATTTATACATAAGTGGTCAGAAGAAAGCCTAGTTATTTCGCTGTATTTTGAATATATATGGTTCAACCTTGATGGGGTTATTGCTCGCGCTATGTTCACAAGATGTGTTATAATTATCGGGTATCGCTCCACATTCCACTAAAAATGCTCAAACTAACAGTCTTCTATAATTTATTTTAAACTGGCTTGGCAGTGCACTCACTGCTCAATCTCATTACATAGATGTAAGCTACCATCTCGACAATTCAGTTTCAGTTTCAGTCAGCATCACCAATTCCACCAATGCGTACTGTTCAATCCGCCAGACAATTCAGCCAAATGCAAAATGCACTGAGGAATGAGGTGTCTGGTATAAAATTGTTCGTTCGTGTTAACTGAACTTGATACTTTACCTGTCGCTACTTCACACGTTACACGGTTTGTCGTATACGATGATGAGATGATGGCCTCCGAGGGAAGTTGAGCCCAACAAATCAACAAACAAATAGCTTTATTGTATGGAATGACCAACATCCCAGACACCTATTGAATTGAGTGCGGGCCCACTTCTACCAGGCGTTAGCCAGCATCAGAATTCAGATATTCCTCCGTTACCTGTGACTACTTGTAAAGCAGGGTTATAACTCATATTACATGTGCGAACCCGCGTGGTGATCGAATGTATGGCAAATAATCATCCAACAACTACAATGTCAAATCGAATGTACGCTTCACTTTCTTGCTGCATGACTAACAAAATCGATTGTCTCGCAGGCTCGGCGAAACATTCCCGGACTGTCTCACAGCCGGAAGTGTCGTCTTATTTCCTCCTCACCCTGCGCTGCCGGCTTTCGGAGGCGGGCAGCAGCTCTGCCGAGCTGCGCAGCTCGCGCTCGATGGTGAGGAACGTGCCGGCAGCGGCGAGCCCGCGGCGTCCTCGCCATCCGGCCTGCCTGCCTGCCAGCTGCTCAGCTAACCGGCGCAGCTCCGCCGTCTCTCTGTGCCGCTGGGCGTCCTGGTTGTGACGCGTCGAGGCGGCCGGGGTCCACACCGCCGGTGGGGGCGGCGGCGCAGGCTCGGGCCGCTCTCCTCCCCTCCGCCGCCAAGACTGAGCGGTCCGCGGCCGCGCCGCCCCCGCCCCGGCCGGCGGAGCGCCCTCCTCTTCATCGTCTGACGTGGTCAGCTCTGCAGAGTCCAGAGACACGGCTCGCTCTGGTGCGGCGCGGGCGGCCCCGGCGCCAGAGTCGCTCCTCAGACGCAGAGTTAGCCGGCAGCAGACGCGTCACCACTGCTTGCCTTGCCGGCACCAGCTGTAACTCAGTCTGCGCCGGAGAGGGAGCGGCATCTCCCGCGCTCTCTGACAAACCCTGCCGCGCCCCCGCGCTACTGCTGGCTCCACAGCCAGCGAGCGATGTGCCAGCAGATCCTCACACACCCCACCAGCGGCGCGGATCGCAGCGTCCGGTGCCGGCTGCACGAGATGATCGCGCACCACACACCCGGCCCCGGAGCGGAGCTGAAGCGGGTCGAACTGGACTGCCGTCTGCCCGCAGCAGGGGTGATGTCCCAGCGGTGTGGCGGCGGACCGCGCCAGCGCCCCGTACCGCGCCGCCTCAGGGTGGAACCGACACCCCGCCAGCTGCGCAGCGGCGAACGGCCTCTCACAGCGGCCACACCAGAGGAAGTGCACCGCCGCCCACAGCCGCCAGTACACGAGTCTCCAGGAGCGCAGCTCTCGCCGCAGCTGCGCCACGTGCGTCCCCAGCTGCCAGTCCGCGTCGCGCCGGTGTCGGTACGCCAGGGCTCCGTCGGCGCAGATGGTGAGATTCCTCGCGACACAGGGGACGCGCGCGGCCACCTCAGGCAGCACGAGGCGGCCGCAGTCGCAGCAGCGGAACAGCAGCGCCGCCGTGCGGTGGTGGCCGCTGCCGGGCCGCGGCCGCGCGCCGCACAGCTGGGCAGTCAGCTGACAGTAGAGCCGGCTGCGGAGGCGCTCGTGCGCCGACAGCGCCTCCACGCGGCCGTGGTCGAGCAGAGTCGCCAGGTGAGCCATCAGACGGTCATTGAGACAGGTGACTCCAGGCCGGTCTGCTATGGCGGAGACGTCGCCGCCGATGAACTCGAAACAGGCGTCCACCAGCGGCTCCATGCGGAGGAAGTCGGCCGAGCTGAGGACGGATATGACGACGTCGGTGGTGATGGGTGGCGGCTCAGCGCCGGCGGCGCGGCTCTCCACCCATCTCATCAGCCAGCCGAACACCGTCAGCTCGCAGTGGATCGTGATGTCGACGTTCTCCAGACGCTGGCCGCGCACCACGTCCCGGAAGTACGGCATGTGCTCCAGCAGCGTCGGCTTGGCGCAGCTGAACTCCTGGCAGCGCCGCTGCGCGTCGTCCTGCACCTGGATGGCGATGATGACCTCCTGCTCGGTGAGGTTGAGCTCGCGGCGCGGCTCCCGCTCCCTCCGCCGACCGCGGCTGGACTTTTCCCGGAGCCGGGCGGTGGTAGGAGGAGGCGGCGGCGGCGGCGGCGGCGGTGAACCGAGGACCTGGGTCAGGTGGGGCAGCACGCCGTCCAACAGGCCCAGCTCCAGCAGCTGCTGTACCTGGCTGACGTCCACGTCCTCACAGTCGTCCGGCAGCGGAGGAGCGGGCTCGTCCTCCAGCTGCAGCCACCGCTTCAGGCGGTATGACGTCAGCAGCAGCTGCAGGGCGGACGAGGGAAACGGCGCCTCCATCGCCACTGTGCCTGTGAAGACCAAGCGTGGGAAGAGATGCAGGGTTTATGTTAGGTATTTACACCACTTCATTTGGGGAAAAACTACGACCGGCCTCAGAATTGCGGAAGATGCGCCGGTCATCTCCGCGTCGATCTTTGTTTAGAAGTCTCGAGGTGCGCATGAAATTGTCGGAAGACGAACGAACAAGTTTGACGAACAAGTCGGAAGAACGAACAAGTTCATGGTCGGAAGACGAACAAGTTTGAACGAACGTGTCCCCAGCATTGGTCATTGGAAATCTCAGATCTGGAATGGTTCGGTGAGGAGTTTAGCAGTTTAGCTTTAGTACCTACATAAATTATCTTTTGCTGGCGCGGATCCAGGATTTCGGTCAGGGGGCGCCACACAAACAGTTGCGCCCTCCAGGCGCGCCTTACGGGCGCGCCATGTGCGAGATCCGGCTCAGGGGAGGCTCCCTAGCGCTCCCCCTGGACCCGCGCCTGGTTCATTGACGGAACAAAACGCTAGTTATGGTTATAACAAGTTATATAACCAAGGTACTTAGATTACCTTGGTTATAATTTGTTCATTAGATGAACTTCACTTACCTCAAGTATCGGGAGCGACAATTAGCCTAGTTGACTCAACAGACAAGAAGCGAACAAAGATATCAATATCAATTGTCATAACGTTATGCTGATTCAGACTGATGTTTCCGGGCTTTACTTTTCAACGTGTGCCTGCCATCGATCCATCGTTGCCATGGAGCGTTGCTAAGTGGCGAGTAACTTTGGGGTGGTGGTTGATGTTGAGCATCTTAAGCTTGAATTCGTTAGCACTAAGCAGATTTTCTGGGACGATCCTGTGATAAATATATTTTGTTTCAACTTTCAGATCTGATCGCATATGACGGCATATTTTAGTTGTGAAATGTAACTGGCGTCGGTATAATTTCACCTTCACCGATAGGGAAATCATTTTTTTATCTCCATAGACTTTGCTGCCAAACTACCCTTGTAACGGCGTATACGTGACATACTTTGCGCACATGTGCAGCACGCGTGATTATGGTTGGGGAAAAGTTGTATTCTATTGAACCGCGATTTGCGGCCGTTGGTAGGTGCTGAAGAATTTATTAAAATAGATTTATTATAAATAGAAAAAGAACAGACTGCTATGTATAGAATGAAGCTTCTGTAAGAAAAAATCGCGTATTTTCTTTAAGATTTTATATCTCCATAGCTGAAACCGTATTAACAACATGCAGGAAAATACCCGATCCACTATCAGTTAATAGTTACCTATGGCTTCAATTTTTGCTTATCGTTGGGATGAACTGTGCATTTAATTGTGTCACGAGGTTATCCATTAGTTATGTGTTGTTTCTCATCATCTGTAAATAAGTAATGGTATTTTTATTTGAAAGTCTCACCAGCCCAGACTGCAAAGTATGAAAGTATGGGATATTCACCAAGATCTCATCAGTGCGGGCCCGTCCTGGCTTGTGCATATTTGGTGCGGATTTGGAGAAGCTGGTGCAGATTCGGTTAGGTGCGGATTTGGTAGGGTGTGGTGCCAACACTGCGGGCAACACTCACACAAGCAGAGCAGATTAACTTAAACAAAGCTTTACATGCTTTTTCACATTAGGAACTAGCGCTGAAATACTGTTCTCCCGGTTCCTGACCCAATATGGGTGTTTTACTGGTTTTGATTGTTTGGTGTGGATCTGGCTGATCTGGTGCCGAGTGGTGCAGATTTTGGCCTTATTGGTCCAAGTTGGTGCAGTTTTTTTTTGCATGGGATAGTGCGCCTCAACGACTTCTGTGCCACACTTTGCAGTCTGGACACCAGCTACAGGCATAAATTATGGTAACCCTGTGGCTATCAGATGCTATTTCAAATATGATATTTATTGGTGGGCACAAAAGTACAGTTATGG
>VOPJ01008232.1:0-96437 GCA_014673585.1 Semibalanus balanoides
TCGGATCCCTTCCTGATGCAGAGTTTGCGCACGGTGTAGTCGCTGAACACGTGCTTGGTATCGCTGAGCACCGTCAGTCCGGGCAGGTGGAGTGGCTCGGAGTCCGGCCAGTACTGGTCGCACTTGCGCTTCCCGCTCTCCACCAGGTTGGTCAGCATGACGATCCGAGTCACCTTCTCTTGCCACACCATCCGCCAAAAGTCGAACACCGTCTCGCTATTGGGGCCCTGGCAAGCGATGTACGCACGCGGACGATTGTAGCCCTGTGGGAGCAAGAGGGTGATGTGCTAGAAGAGAGATCAGTTCTTCTATGTGCCAAGTCTTATGATTCCAGGTGGATATCATAAGGTAAAAATGTTGTTCCAATGACTGAGAGGGTCAATCAGAGTAAACCAATATGCAAATAATTAGATCAAACAAATCAATCCATGCCTGGTGAGCAAGAAAACACATTTAAAGGAAAATATGACCTTAACAGTTGTTTTGAAATTTAACCTTACAAGGTAATTTAAGCTGAAAAACAAATATGACATTTGTTTAAACGATGGATGGAATTGGATATCCGTTGAGAAAAATGGGCATGTTTCTCTTTTGATTATTTTATTATTGTGACTGGTACTAATGACAATGGTCGGTGAGTTATTCGGCTGAATCTGTGTATGACGCAATTCTGACATCAACAGGTATGTCATTCTACCCAACGGTGCTAGAACAACAGGCCAGGCAGATCATACGTCACAGATACTGAAGCTGTATGGGTGTTCTAATGCTGTAATACCAATGATGTGTAACTGAGGATGTATGACCAAACTCATACATTTTTTTTTATTCAGCATATCTCCACCCATCTGGATAAAGGTAACGGCAAGCCAGCACTTTCTCAGTAGGATCTTCAGAGAGGGGGATAAAAAAACGCAACCCTCCGTTGGTTCATACATTGAAGGCGACGGACCATGACTTTAGCGACGTCATCACTTAGGAATTTCAATCGATTTGCTTGAACTGTTACTACGACGGATGATAAATACCTTAAAAGAACATAAAATATAATATAATGGTGATTAACACACGCACTAGAGGGGTGCACTTTTGTGCCCCCCCCCACACACATGTTTTTCGTCAATATATCAAAAACGAAGCGGTGCAGGGCAATAGCATTTGTGCGACATTTACGGCAACACAATAGCGAATCGTTTGACGCATAAAAAATATAAATCGGTCGGTGCATTTTTTAGTTGTATGGATTTGATTCCAAAATGGCGTCAAGAATCGAGGTCGGCGAAGCGATATCTTCGGAACAAACAGACAGATCAGGACGATTCAAACGCAATTTGCTAGCCAATGTCAATGTTCATCCCTAAACATAATTTCAGACACATTGCTGTTGACCTGTGACGTCACAGAGGTCAAATCCCTAAAATGGTGACATTTGGTCCGATTTGACCTTCGTGACCTCGTTTGACCTTTAAGATATTGACCTAAGGTCACCAAAATCTCAGAAAATGTAGATCATCTACCCTATAAGTTTGAACGTACTAGCTCTCATGCTTTCTGAGATCTCATAGGGGGGGCACTAAAGTGCACCCCTCCTCCAGTGCGTGTGTTAACTGCCTCTTCCGGATGATATCGCAAAAACATGCTAAAACTAGTCTAATGGACTTAATATTATTTTTTAATCGTACTCTTATGCTCACCAAAGCAGCACAAATACAAAAACTATAATTTATTTCATTTTTCATACAAATATAAAAACGGTTTACGATTTCCACACACTTCTAGATAATATGGCAGCGATTGAGCGCCAAATTTAGCGCAGTTCAGACATTTCCGTATTTGTACACAACAATGAGCAGGGAGTACCTTTAAACAATGTAAACAATCCGATACAAAAAAAAACTCGATTAAAAAAAAAATCATTAACACGCGCCGAGTCATATGATAAATCTGCCAACCCCTCCTGTTTTTCGACGATAGCGGAAAAACGGCGGCGCGCAGCGCCGCCGTTTTTTGCATACCTGTTGGAAAATGAGCTACTCACATTATGTAAAATTATTGGTCTCAGATAATCTCAGATCAGGTCACCAGACAAGGTCATGTCATGACCTCAGCTACTAAACGTGTTTGGTCGTTTGTAGACACAGTTTTCGAACGATCGATTTAATACTTTCAGGATGTCATAAGGTCATAAATATCTACCAATTGTATATCTCGGATTTCTTGAATCGGTGACCTAAGTTCAGGTCAATTTTGTGATCATCATATATGTATCATAGGTTACGAGCCAGTCTCGTCTGAAAGTCATCGATTTAACGTGGGAACCCTATGATCTAGTCGGTTTTTAACGCCCAAACGCCCGACTGCTGCCAATCGTTACTAGTGGGGATGACCCTAATCTGTGCTCCATCTTAAATTACATAATAGCCATTTTCACGATGGATTATTGTGCAAAACTTCTTAATTTTTTAAAATGTTTTGAAGAGTGTCGACTATCCATTCCTTAACTGCACAACTCTGTGACATGCTGTGATATTTGTCTGGGAATGCAGTCCCCCCAAGACTGCAATAAGTCGGTATGAATGTAATATGTTACAAAATAGCGGTATTGTTGTAATGAACAACATAATTATTTATTGGTTAGTCGTGATGACTCCACCGACTGAATCTTTTCAAATAATTCAGAATGTTTCCGAAGCATTTTGTGCCGTAGCACGCTTTTGGTCGCTCAACAAAATTCCTCTCTGCAGTTGACGCATAATGGACTCGCCCAATGCAATGGGCTAGCAAATCGATTCTAGCACAACATTGGGCAATGCTCAGGCCGACCTGTGATCCATGACGCTGCCAGATTGAGTAACTAGCATGATGGCGATATGCTTAACTGAACGAACGGAACTCTAGATGCATATGTTCTTTAGAAACGGCCTATGGACTAGTTGCAGGTTGTTTGGTGAATATTTGCAAAATGATGCGAAAAATGTGCTGATTAACGTGATACACATTATTTTGCATACAAATCAATATTTCGCGAGATATTTGTATGCTAAATTTATGATTTATAAAGTACTTAATATGGTGACGTCATTTAGCAAAAATATTGCGCCGGCCTATGCAAAAGCATGTTGTTCCCGTTACTTCCCGTGGCAAATACAAATGGTTAAGCGCTTTCCTCTGATTTACTGTTCACACCAAACTGATTAGAAATTCATGGAGATTTATACTGTTTATATTCAAAGCACAAATCTGCATCTTAATATCGTCTACAGCACCAGGCACGTAGCCAGGATTTTGCTCAGGGGGGGGCACGTCGAAAAAAAAAAAATTTGCTCCTAGACATAAAAATTCGCTGCTGACCGGGGAGGGGGGAGGGGGGTAGGGTCGCGGGATTTTAAGAATCTTCAATTTATCTAGTATGAAATCCCTGGCGGGCACACTTTCAGAGTTGGTGATTGATACTTTCAATACTGTTTACATACATCAAGCTTCAAATCGTTTTTAGGAGTTCAAGTGGTATCTCAGTTAGTTTCGGCACCAGTGGTCCGATAATGTGTCGTATGACTCATTTGACAGAACCTGCCCAATATACGGGGCACGTTTCTGTCACCTATGGGGGCAACATTCTGTCACTGATGGGGCCTCTTCCTGTATCACCGAACGGTCAATCTGTAGCAAAGCCTGCAGGGAAGAGTGGGTTTATTCATCGCTATCTAATCAATAGTGTAGATAATTGACGGCTATTATACGATCCAAACACTGCAATTTTTGCGTTTTTCTTGTTATCCATGTACGAATCAGAGTCCCGCTGAGTACGCCATAGATTTTTCATTTTTGGAACTTTTCCCTTCATACATTAAGACCATGCACATTAGAAGCTCAAAAACGCTTTTTGCATAAAAATCGGTCCGAATGACAATGGCTTATTACAATGAACCTTTCAAAACATTCAATATTTTTTCGATGTGTTGGCCCTTGCCCCCTATTTGTTACAAAAAAGCAATTTCGGGGTACAAAAAGAAAGATTGTGTCACGACGAATCGAATGGTGGTTCTTGCCATCGAAATCGGCCCTAGCGGTTCTCGCGAGATCTCTGGGGGACAGAATCTACAACCGCAGGTTAACGGGTAATTTCTGGCCGCTCCGTGACTGGCATCGGGGCACCACCCGATTCGTTTTTACGCTTGTAGTGGGGTGTACGCATATTATAAACAACAGGCAATCATTTTTATGGTCGTTTATAAGGCGCAGGAATCATGACAGATTCAGTGACCTAGAATCTGCCCCAGAGTTGGGTGACAGAAACCTGCCAGCTCGAACAGCAGGCAACACTTTTTGACGTTTTTTTTTAACGGAAAACTTGGGAGAATGGGGCAGAATAACGCTGCAGCACAATGTTCTGCTGACATTCCTATAGGCCACATGACAGCATTCAAAGACACTATAAATACAATTATTACTGAATGGCCACAAACCCAAATTTAGTGGCACTTATAAAAAAAGTTTGGATTTCTTGTTGAAAAACACTTTTCCAAACTGGAACCAATCTGGTCGCAAGCATGTTGTTGCTTGATAGTACCGGCCACTGCAAGCAGCAAAAGACATATGTTTACGAAAGCAACAATATCCTGCGGTGGATAGTTCACGAGGAAAACCCGCTGACATTATGTGCCGCCGTGCAGAACGTGCCCGTTCTCCCTACTGCTGACGGCGGGGGTAGGGGGGGGGGGTAGGGTCGGGTTTTCAGAGAATCTCATTCTATCTAGTGTGAATTTATTTCACTCAGGGGGGGGGCATGGCCCCCGTGACCCCCCCCTCCCTTGGCTACGTCCCTGTACAGCACCTGTTCGAGATATCGAGATAGGCTCCATTACGGCTGAGGCACAGCTCTGCCCACCACCTCATACACCTCATGGGAGACTACCCAGGCTGACTAATCGGTTCATAGAGTCATGTTCTGCCGTGGACCTGTTTGCAGACTCTCTTCGTCATTCCGTGGGAAAGTTAAATCATATGTTTCTTCTTCGATGTAAATAAGTCAATTATTGGCGCGTTATGCCGGTACGATAATGATTCGAAATGTGATAGGTGTCGCTGTGTGTAACTATTGTTAGCATTTATTGGCATCCATTTTATTTTTTATTTGTCTTCAAACTTTTATATTATATTATTTATTTTCTATTTCTATTTTTTATTTTTGGAATGCTTGTATTTGTTTAGTTGTATTCTCATTATATATTTTAAACTTGTAGCGCTCACAACGGCCTTTTATAATCGCCTTTGCGCGATTGACAAATAGGAGTGTGATGTTTTACGCATGTCAGTGCGTTTTGTGTGGTTTTATCTGAGTGACTTCGCTTGTAAATGGCTTGTTCCGTCGGCGATTATGGCAAATAAATAAAATAAAATAAAATAAATACTCACGAAGATGCTTATGGGCCCATGTCGGGGGGATGGTCCGCACTGCAGCTCCCACGGCTGTCTTAACACGCGCACTGGAGGGGGGGCACTTTTGTGCCCCCCCCCCCACATGTTTTTCGTGAATATCTAGAAAAAAACGAAGCGGCGCAGGGCGTAGTGTTTGTCCGAATTTACGACAACACAATAGCGGATTGCTTGACGTAAAAAAAAATCGAAATCGGTCGGTAAGCTTTTGAAGTTTATAATGGATTTGAAATTCCAAAATGGCGGCCAGAATCGAGGTCGGCGAAGCGATATCTTCGGAATAAACAGTCCAAGATAGGGACGATTTCAAACGGCCATTTGGTAGCGCAGTGGTCGATCTTTCATCCCCAAACGGAATCTTCAGGCAATTGCGTGACGTGTTGACGCCCACAGATGTCAAATCCTCAAAAAAGGTGCATTTGGGCCGATTTGACCTTCATGACCTCGTTTGAACCTTTCAGATATTGACCTAAAGGTCATAAATTTAGAGAATGTAGATCATCACAGCACTACCTACCATAAAGTTTTGAACGTTCTAAGCTCTCATACTTTCGGAAGATCTCACGGGGGGGGGCAGTACTAAGTGCCCCCCCCTCCAGTGGGTGTTAGTGGCATACCCGCTCTCAGTGCGCGTGTTAGCTGCTCCCTGGTCCTGGAATATTCCTTCTTAAACCCTATAACTTGCTTAGCTACTCCACAAGAAGTTTTTAGTGGCGTAGATCCGGAGCTGCCCTCACTGAAACACTGCCCCCAGAACGTACTTGCAAAAATGGCAACTGTGCCCTCAATTGTTATTCTTTGAATAGCTTCTGTCGGGTCCAGAGCTTGTATGGCAATATATTTAGATTTATCCTTAGGATCCGTCTTGGCTGTAGCTATCCGTTAAATGCCTTTGAACTGCCTTTAAGGATTAATTGATTTGGGTCACAGGGTTGAAATTCCACAATTTAGTTGTGTGTTTGCTTCTGTTAAGTGGCGGGTGATTACATAATTAAAATGGCATCTGTTTAAATTCGCATAACACGTGCTTTGATTTTCGTGGCGATAACATCTCGATGTTTATTTTTGTCCGTTTATGAACCTCTAAATCAAAAATAAATGTGCCGAACCGAACTGCTCAAGCTACCTACCTCAGGTAACGTCGATCACCTGAACTATTGCTAAATTGCGTCACGACCAATCAGAGAGCAGAATTATAAATCACGTAAATATACTTAATTAGTTAAATTGCTGATTTTTTTTCATTGACAATATAAACATAATTTTAAATTAATTCGCTTTCCATCAAATGCATAAAAACAATGGGTAATGTAACCTGCAACTAGTCCATTTTGCATCATACACTGGGTATGAGATCAACTCATGTCTTCATAACTATTTAATAGTGATAATTATCGCCAAAAATGCTCGGTATCGTTGGATCAAATAATTGAAATGACAATACACATTCACATATGATTAAATAACGAATACATTTACAGCAGCTATACACACGCCACAATAATATTTTCATAGCTTCCAAGGATTCCATACGTCACCAATATTTTTTCTCTCATCGAAATAAGTTAACTGAACTTACAAAAGAAAGCCCTTGGACACGAACTATCCGCATCATACCGCCATTACGAACCTCAACAAATAATTACCGCTCGGAGCCGGCAACCTGTATGTCGATTCACACATCCGAAGTAGGAAATCTGGTCGCATTTGTCACTGAGTGGCCGATCCAGGTATTTCTCATCCATGATCCTACCGCCGAAGTTTCGGGAGAATGAAATTTTGTCCTTTTCAAGGGACTTCTAGTCCTGTGTCGAAAATACTTAGCGTTGCGAGGTATTTCTTTCACCATAACCCATTTTTCGATTTGCTCTATAAGTTTACAAATCAGCCTATCTCAGTTAAATACCTCATGCTAAACATTTTTCAGTGCTCTAGCAAGGAACATGGTAGGTAATAAGTATAAAGGTAAAACACAGTAACACTATTTTCTGTCCAGGAAAAGGTGTTATTTATTTCTGTGTTTTAATGCATTTTAAAGGTGAACTACTCGCTTGAAGTTGTGGATAAGTTAAGGCGATAACAAGGCGCAAAATAGCAGCACAACGTAACACTTCAGATTGAACTGATAATCACCTCGATGTAGTTTGCATTGATGTAGTCCGATAAATCGTCACCTGGCATCTTGTCGAGCACCACGCGCGATTCATCGTCTGTAAAACATCCGGAATTAGGTGCTGCGTGCATTCAATGTAGTTGACAACTGCATGTGATTGTTACGGGCGAGCGCGAAACGCGACCGAGTCCTCACTGAATACGGGCTCCCACATCCCTCACGTGTGGGCGCCCTCTTGGCTCCCACATCCCTCCTAGCAATTCAAAGGCGCCCCCCCCCCCGATACACATCTGAAGGTGCCCTCCCACATAATTTCAAAAGCGCTCTCTGATCTCTGAAGCGCTCTCTGATACACTTCTGAATGAGCCCTACAACACACCACCAAAGGTGCCCTCCGATACATCTTTAAAGGTCCCCTCCCACACACCCATGGAAGTGCCTCCGATGCATCTCCGAGGGCGCCCTCCGAAATAATTTCAGAGGGCCCTCTGTGAGACCAGAGGCGCACTTGCCTCACATTCAGCGAAGGGTACATCCGAAGGTATGTAGGTATGGCGCCCTCTAGCCTCTGATATATGTATCTGATAGTGCTTTTAGACTATGTGGGAGGGCGTCTTCAGGGGTTTATTGGAGCACGCAATACAATCAGTGGAACGCGCCTCGTATTCAGCCGGAGCGCGCCTCTCAGTCAGCGAAGGAACATTCATGAACTGCGGCACCTTTGACGCCGAAAAAGGGGAGGGGGCATGTTGCAGTGGCCCCCTAAATACACTCCTGAATTTCCGTTGACTAGTAACGTCCATTGTATGGGCTTGAAGAAAAAATGGAAAATAAATGTTTGGGTATTTTTCCTTTATGAAACGGACAAAACGGTTTAATAATTGTAATAACTGTAATAGTTTAACAATAGTTATATTATATAACTATATACCATGATATATGATACAAGTTATATTATACACTATAGATAATTCAACTTAAGCATTCGGGCGTTGCCCCCTCCCCCCTCCAACAGATTGCATCAATTTCCGCCAATGATCTGGTGTTTAGGTATCCGGGAAGGTTATGACACATGTTTATGTAACAGCAATATCTGGTGCATTTCCATTCATTTGAAATATACAAAATCTACATTTACATGAAGTTGGGACAGGAACAAAATAAACGCTTAGCGTGTTTCAGTTCATTACGAGCGAGTGCGAAGCGCCAGCGAGTCCTCACTGAATACCGGATTTTTCTCACAATCAGCGACCGACCCGGCCCGGCCAGGCCGTGCCCGGCCCGGCCCGACCCGTGTCGGCCAGACCATAACGCTTGTCAGAAGCTTATATCTTTTGAATGCCGCATCCGATTGACAAGCGGTCTTCACCATCTGATAGCCCCATTAAATGCAATTGTGTTATTTACATGTTTCGTCTCACGTGAGGGGTCGGCGTGGAACGTGGCAAGTGCCTCAGGAGCGTCAGAAAACGTCATCCTGCTATGGCTGAGAAACTGCTGGACCGATTAAGCTGAAATTTGGTGTGCGGCTTGAGACCATACCACTGGCAATGTTCCGTGGGTAAAACTTTGGGTCACACTGCACGTGCGCACGTACACCCCTGTTCCGTCTGAGAAATTACCAACAAAATATCGTTGCAATACCGGACCTATATCTCGGCAATCAAAAGTCGCAAGGACACGGGTTGAACACATATGTGTAGAGAAACGATCTGCCCGGCGTATGCACTGTGCATCGATCAGCGGCGCGTGGCACCTGCAAAGTTAATGGCGATACGAGCGCAAATTTATGGTTTATGGCATAATCACGATTTTAATCAGTGCTTGGCACCTATGGGACGTGAAGCGATGAAACAAACACCAATGTGTAGACCAAAGTACCGTCTCTAGAATGCATGTTAAAAATTAGGTTTAAATGCGATATTTCACTGCTAAAACCCGCCTGTAATATACATATCGCTGAATTCAGAATGCTTCCTTTATTTCACCGCCGTAACGTCAAAACCTAAGGGCGCTAAGCAATACAAATGATGCAGCTGTAAAGCCCAATCAAATCCATCTAATATTCACCCAAATGTATTATTGATTACAAACATGAAGCTTATAATTACACAGTGGCGTAGGAACTTATTTAAAGTTGGGGGGAGGCAAAAGGTATTTTAAGTCGATTCTTTCCATGCAACGTCCATAGGCGTAATGTTAAAATTCGAAAATGTTTGGGGGGAAGTTGCCCCCTGCCCCCGGCTCCTACGCCTCTATGTAATTGCAAGTTTAAAAGAACACTGGAACCCTATTTAGTTCAGAGTATCGATTTAGTTCGGATCCATTTGTGACGGCAAAACAGCACCTAGCGAAAACAATTGAAGAGTATACTTTGCACAAAACCAGCCTCCGTAGGGCGGATACGAAAATGACGCGGGTTTATTCGGGCTCGCTCGTCCTTCGCCGTGGCGTCTTACTGGTTTCATAGGCTATTAGTCATCATATGCTTACATGGCAGAAGATCCACGTATCTGTTCTTGGGTCGGTTCTCTGCTAGTTCACCAAATGTGCAGGACCTTTTGAGACCGTGCGGCAAGTTCTGGAGCTGGGCCTTCAGCTCGCCGGACATGATGCCAGCTCTGGTCCGCTCTGCCAAGTCCTTCAACTCGATCCGGCTGTAGTTGATCTGGTCAGGCTGATGATACAATGGGTTATTGGTTAGTGACAAGTGTGATCTCCACCATTCCTTCCTAACAATAGTTATTCGCAACTGGGGGTTGCAACTGCGCAAGCATAGTTTATGCGCGGGGGCGGGTAGAGGGGGTGCGTAGGGGTAGATATGTTATATAAATGGGTATATAAAATAATAGTTGGAGTCACGAAATTCATCTCACGAGGTACTACTGGTCGCTTACAGAGACTCACGAATATTCGGAAGAGGCAGATGTGGTGCGTTTGTCCTGTAGATTGACCGACTTTATCGGCATATGAGAACAGATAATTTTTGTTCATGATAGATGCCAATGATCTTGCACTTATTTGTTATTGTTATCTATCAGAATACGGATGAAAAAGGAATATAATGTTAGCACCATCTGGTTACGACGGCAGCTTGTATCAAATTATGACATAGCTTAAGATTGTAATGCACATGAAGCAAGCTGTACTTAAGAAAATTCCGATGGTATGCGTTTTCTTTTCTTACCTTAAGTTAACTATTAATCTTGTTGTATCTCTGACAGGTGCACCATTGGTGGTAGAGTGGAGAGTGTCGCAAGAATATGTCATTATCTAATTGTTTTCCGCAGTTGGTATCTTCGATAATTTTGACTGTTTTGGTGGGTTGCTGATTTTAGAAATTGCTAACTATAGCTCTAACAATGATATCTAATCGGACTCTATGTACCGGGCATCTTTGCTGACTGGATATAACGTGGTACTTTCTTGGCTACATAAGCTGTTCATAAGAAAGTTTAAATCATATGCAGCTTAGATTGGTCGCTCTTGATCGACTTATTAGCTCGACACTTGACGCTCAGATTAGTTGATCCCTTTTAACATTATGTTGATGGTTTGGGTATAATATTAATAAAGTCGCGTGCTCATTGCGGTGATATAATGACTATCACTGTTTTCTGGTTTCTCTACGGATGGCGCGTATGAGTAGCCAGAAGTTCACAGGGATTTATTATCAAAATCTGTTTATACATGGAATATAATTTAGAATCGGTACTGGTAAACGCCGTAGGCACAATGGTTTGTAATCTTAGTGAACTAGTGATAGACCCTAGCAGACCTTACAACGGGTTATTAGGTTTAATAGTTTGAACCGCTGATTCCTATCAATAATGTGCTGTGCTCAGACTCACAGCACTATAGGTTCTTAAGTATCCGCGTCAACCAAGATCATTGTATCTACTCTGGAACTGCGGTCCATCTGGTGGCGATTATTTTTGGTTAGGTAAAAGCACTCAATTTAACGGCAGGACCCAGATGTGCGTAGCACCTCCATATGTATCCTTGTAATATGATGCGCCTAGGATGATTGATATTATTTACAACGTTTGAGAGTAGGCGGAGACAATTGCGTGTAATATATTATAATTATTATACTCGTCAACTACGGCCCTTCTTGTTGTCTTTTATATGGGAATTAATAGGTGTGACCATTCACCCCACATCAAATGGGTAGTTCTGCGAGGTCCTGTAGATGTGCCAGCATGTAATGGCGACGATGCTCACTCTACTATTTTGGAATCAATTAACTACTATGTAAGAAGAGAGAGTAGTTAACACCGGACGTAGGACGGTAGCTATTGTTAGGGATAAAGTATAATTTAGTTAGATCGTTGAAAGTTACTTGGTCCGTTACTGTTTTTGAAAAGTAAGGTTTTTCGAGATCCGTTCTTTGTAAACACTCCAAGATTTAGAGTGGCTAAGGTAGAATGTAATGAAAAGTTAATGTTTCAGTGTTAATTGTATGTATTTAATGTAATTTCATTCATGAGCCAATCCCAGTTGGCGGTGGCCGGGGATTAACCGGCTCCAAGAAAAGTCCTGTGTCAAAGGTTGGCAGCAATACAGGCAAAAGTTCACAAATACACCTCATCACTGGCAACATTTTCTACTGCTCACAGAGCATCAGACTCGTCCCGTTCGGAATATTCGCGTTGGTATTGTAGAGTGCTGAGTAGAGGTATTGTAAACGGAGTGCCTCTATAAAGAGCGGAAGAATGTCTGCCCTATCACAATCCCGTCAAAACTATAGAGCAAGCTCGTAGTGTATGCAGATGAGGTCTAAGTTGATTGCGTAGATTAGTCTCATTTGAATATCGACTCAAACGTGGTTTATGTTAGTAAAGTTTACTGAAACCTAGACGGGAAGGTTACCTAGATATTCGAAAGTGTCTAAAATATTCTTATTAGCGATATTTTGGAAGTTATGGAACGAGCCATGCTTCGAGCAAGAAATAGTATTGCTAAACTAAGGGTAGGAAAATTTAGGCGGTAGACCGGTGCCTTCTTGTGACTCCACGGTGCTATTGTATACCGTCGCGCTATCGCATGTGGCGTTGGATCCTGCGGAATCAATTGTATGCACAGATGTTGGACTATGTTGACTGGCACGGAGATTTGGGCTATGTAAAAAATAATTAGTCGCGATACATACCAGTAGCCTAGTCTAGCACATATTTCGGATATTGTGGGAGCTATTTCTACATTTTACTGTCAATCTTATATCTGCTAACTATACCTTGCCAGTATAATGAGACTATCCGCATGTCCCTAAACCCACAGAGACCTCATACCATTTACACAAAGAACCATATAGAAAATGTCGTTATTGTTTATGTTTATTCTGGACATGGATGGCCGCTATTGCGGATTAATTTGATTGAGAGAACAATAATCATTAGTAATTCTGGGAGTGTTCGGTTACCGACTAGAGCAGAAGTTTTGACATCTACTCACTCATTTGCTTGTGCGACCCACCACAACTACAGACCAGGGCCGATTAGACACAATTGGAGCAACTATGAGAAGCACCAAGACATTCGGCCTATAGTATTGTGCACCGCGAAAGTGTGCGTACAATAGCCTCGCCTTTATAACACCTGTAGATGAGATATAGGATTAGAAAAGCATTGTTCATCTCCTCTACACTTCGATTGACATGGGACGCATCATTACAGTTGAAAGCATTACACTAGGAGTCACTCGAGAGTGCTCGACATTTATTCTCGACGTCGCAGTGTGTACATATCTGTGAGATTATTTATTGTTCTCACACAATTTCCTCACATAGAAATAATCCTTTATATAACATAATTGCTCGCAAACTTCTTAGACTCCAAACAACCAATTAAGACTTAAGTTTTTTCACATGAATATATTGTATGTGACGCACATAGCCATCTGAATCTGAAAGAGAAGAGTACAAAAATGTCAGATAAATCGTGTTCCTCCGTTAACGCTCAATGTGATCCAAATACTCTTATTGACAACTACAAAAGCTTGCTCGTACACTCACTCGCAACAATCGATACTTTATCAGGAGGTATAGATTGAATATTAGCAGTATACGGCTGATTTATATCTAAGAGTCCACGAGTCAATTTCGTATCCCTTTTTATTCCATGTTGGGATGAAAGTTGACTTGGTTTTCATTGTGGGGGATCATACTCAGAGTAATCTCAGCTAATTCTGAACACTCTGGTAGGGACGCGTGAGGTTTTTTTCTATCTTTCTAAAAAGATGTCCTTCAAATATGAACGTCTCGCCCAAAATACTAAACTTAGTTTTTCCATGAATTGAGCACTGTATTTGTGGAGAAAACAAACTGTCAGAATCGTGTTCGGCAGTACATTACTTCATATTTTGCACCACAAGCGGCGTACATTGGACAACTTTAAGAGAAGTGAAACATTCCCTTTAAGTTGACTGACGGAATGTTGATGTTCAGTTTGCATTATTCAAAGTAAAATTAAAGCCCGCAAATAAGTAATTCAAAATAGTGCGGAGGCGATTCCAATTTTACGAATGACTGCCAATCATTCGAGGTGCTTAAATCTTTTTTGATCTAACGGGGTCAGTTTCGGGAACCAGACTTTACAGGTAAAATCGAACAAGCTTGATGTACCGATACACACCAAAAACTCTACATCGGCCCGCAAGGTGGCACTCTCCCTTTAATTACCTATGTAGTATATGCATTAGTTACCTATATTTTAGACCTTGGTGTAAGGTGAATGCTCGCTGTTTGTTGCTCGCTGTTGGTGTGTGAATGCTCGGTGAATGCTCGCTGTGTTGTCTGTTGCTCGCTGTTGGTGTGTGAATGCTCGGTGAATGCTCGCTGTTGTCTGTTGCTCACTGTTGGTGTGTGAATGCTCGGTGAATGCTCGCTGTTGTCTGTTGCTCGCTGTTGGTGTGTGAATGCTCGGTGAACGCTCGCTGTTGTCTGTTGCTCGCTGTTGGTGTGTGAATGCTCGGTGAATGCTCGCTGTTGTCTCGATTGGTGTCAAATAACCCCATTAAACATAATACAAGTGATATTAATTATATTATCAAACCTGGATGTTCTCATAGATGGCTTCCTCGTCTTCCATGTCTTCGTTTTCAATGACATCTTCCCTATCCTCCCTTTCATTTGCAAGCAGAGCATTGAGAGGAACATCCGCTGAAAAGTGAATCGTGTTCAGTGTCGGAGGGGTCAAATTTATAGTGCCGTTGGAAAACGTACGCATGCGCCTTTATTGTAGAATGGCGAGCAGTCTTTCGACGAATGTTTCCTAAAGGTTTGTTCCGACACTAAATACACAAGTTGGAATATACGCGCGTACAAAATAATAGTGCTATTGACATTTGGTAACCCCAGTCTCAAAGAATCATTCCTTTCCATGTCCAGCAAGCTGTATATTTCACCATGCTATTTGTGTCGGTATTTTAATTGTAAGCTAATTCTCACACGTATAAATATACCAAATCATGACAATTAAATCTGGAAATATAACATTATAACGTAATAAGAGCACTGAAATAACATTTTACCGGCAGGATGTTGTGCACCGTTCCGAAGGACTTCCTTTTTGCTGCGTTTCCTGTTGAATTTGGTATACAACAGTCAGCAGCTGACAGATAGTTTATGTATTCATCATGTAACCAATAATCTGCTTTCGATTGTGTGCTGTGTGGGTTGCGCTCGAATTCATTTGGCAGAGGTGGGCATCGTTACTGTAAAATGTAGTTCCGTTACTCGTTACTCCGTTACTCATAAAAGTATCTCCGTTACTCGTAACTCCGTTACTTTGAGACAAATTTAACGGAAGTTTCTTTGGTCCGTTGCTCCGTTAGTTTAGTGTAACCCACGCCCGTTGGGGGCGGGGGATCTGTCCCTCCCGGATTTTCTCCATAACTGAATCACCTGTGCCAGAATATCGACCGTGAAACTTCGTACCAATCCTGCGCAGCATCAGATTATACGTCTTCTCAACAAGATTTTGATGAAAAATGATATAGTGCTTTGGAGGTAATGACGTTGCTATTATAATGTCGTCAGAAATCGGTCATGCAGATTGTTAAGTTTTTTGTGGAAAACTCCTCTGATGAGGCAGACTATTAAATGAGCTACACAGCTAATGATAGGCAATTAAAACGTCAAAACAACGAAAATGGCATTTGCTCGACAAAAGCTGTCTGGGGATTTATCAAATAACCATAACAAATTAAAATAAAACTGATTACTTCGAAATTTTTTATATATTTTTTGATTTTTTTTTTTTTGGGGGGATATGTAATGGAATAAATATGAGAGAATCATGTAAGGACGAAGCCTAAACCTGATTTCAAAGCAATGTCTTTTTAGGACCGACTTTGGCTAAAAAATGTGTGTGAAAATGCCATTCTTTGCTTTTATTTACTAGATAGAGAAAAATAACTGTCACCGCTGCATTTCTAAGATAAAACCGGTCTAGAAACGGGTGTTTCTTTTTACTTAAGTTAATATTTTGTTTTGCATCTGGGGAGGGGGAGAGTTGAGAATTTTATGTCGAGTTTTGTTGACTTTGTTGTAAATGTTACTACATGTTACTTATTACGATGCTGTATCTAATGTTTCTCATGTGTTCTAAGTTAATCCAATTCAAGTTTTGACCTTATACGACCTGACCTTGACAGTTGACCTTACATGGTGTTGGGTTGTAAAAGTGGCTGTAAAAACTTTTTTGGTCTAGAGGCTATAGAAGTAGTATATAAAATTTGAGATCAGCGTCGCAAAATGTCCTTGAAGTTGCCAGAGCCTCAAGGGTATTATGTGACGCTGATTTCAAATTTGGCATCCATTTGACGTAACAATATGTTCCACTGGGGCGATTTTTTTTACAAAGGCGAACCAATGTCACTGACCTTAGATGACCTAAGATGAGATTCGTTTGGTAAGAGATCGGTTTTTATATGCTACTTCTATTTTTGCCCACCAATGGTGCCCGTCCTTTTCACACCGGCCCATTATTTCAACACAAAATAAAGGGAGTAACGGAGTAACGGAGTTGATTATTAAGTAACGGAAGTTACTTGGTCCGTTACCTGTTTTGAAAAGTAACGAAATCGTTACTCTGTTACTGAAAAAAGTAGTTCCGTTAGTAACGGAGTAACGGAGTAACGGAAGCTGCCCACCACTGCATTTGACCAGCTGTGACAAGGTAACTAGAGCTCTTCACGACACGGGTATTTATTTACGAATGGGAAAGTATCAGTGTCATACATACAATAAGAGGAACGATGCTCCAAGATGATAAAAGGCAGAAATACGAGATCCTCTTGCTCCAAATATATAGCGTGATGGGCGTGGATCCGGATACATGGGAATGTGACGGACAAATGTGAAAATATGGTACCAGTGCTGATTTCGGTACCCTATTCATTATGCTCTAATGTCACACTACAGCAGTACAGCATGCTTCCTAAACAGGCATCATTTACACAAAGACCAAAGAAAATCGTATGTATGTATTTTGACAATGGTTCGAAATTATGAAAAATAATTATTTGAGCTTACCGATAGAGAGTAGCACCTACTGCTGCGACAATCAACAGGAGGAACAGGAGAACCACCAAGACAGGAGTTAGCAGCGAAGCTGTAACAATATTAGATAACGATTTCACCATTGATGACAGGACACTAGGTAAGAGCACTGGTGCATTTCCAGTCATTTCTTCTTAGATATGTTGTCAACATTCCTAGATAAATTAAAATTCAATTTATCAACATGTTTATTGCTTTAGCATACCATCAACTAAGAGGGTAAATATATCCCCTTCTGGACAAACATTCCAAATAGTTTTCACCAACAATGTTATCGACGTAATATATTGCGTATAGGTGCTAACTGTCACATCAATTTCACGTACCATTGTTACTCGTATACAGTGCTGGGCACAGCTAACCGAAAAGTCAGCTTCGCTAACCACTAATCCGCTAACTTAAGAAATAACTTCGATAACGCTAAACCGCTAATCTGCTCACAAAATCAGTGGTAGCTAACGCTAACCGCTAATCGTCAGCTTTTATCATTTGAATTTTGCTTCGTTTTTTAACTCTAAACCCCTTAAAAAAGACAGAGGGTTGAAATTGCAATGTTTTTAGCGTAGACATACAGCTTTCCAAAAAAGGTGTAGCAAGCTAAGAACAAATGATGATGAAGAACAAAGTGTACCTACACAAAACATAAGGCAGATGAACAAATTAGTTATTTGTTAATTTGATACAAATAATTTACACAGAGACGGAAGCGTGCTCTGTTCCTGTCATTCCCTCTCTCTTGCCTCTCCCTCCTGACTCTGACACCTGGAGATGGCTTAATGGACTAGCTTCAGGGTACATAACCCACTGTTTTTATGTATTTGATTGAACGCAAATTAATTTAAAATATGTTATAGATTGTCAATATATTACGAACTCCTCCTAATTATCAGGATTTTACACAATGAAGTATATTTACGTAGTTAACAATTCTGCACTCTGATTGGTCGGGATGTCAATTAGCAATAGCTCAGGTGCAGAGTTGCCTGAGGCAGCTTTTAGCAGTTCGGTTGACACATTTATGTTTTAATATGAAGGTTCAACCGAAAAATAAACATCACATTCATGACATGTAAATCATAGCACGTGATATGGCGGATTTAAGCAGATGTCATTCACTTGCAATCATGCAACTTTACTGAAGCAAACATACAACTAAAATTGTGGAATTCTTCCTAGTGAGCAAATCAGTAATCTTAACCCAATTACTGTCGGGGCGGGGGGGGGCGAATCGCCCCCTCCCTTGAGGTTTTTCGCGTACAGTTCATTCATAACTCAACCCAGAATCTTCAAACTTGCTGACTGTTCCCAAAATTTCATTGTGCATTGAATTAAATAGTCCGCCCCTGTAGCTCAGTCGGGAGAGCGCTAGGCTTCTGACCTATCCCGGTAGTGGCAGCCCGGGTTCGAGTCGCTACGGCGCTCGCTATTTGCTCCTGACTGGGATGGCCTGCGACCAGTGGCAGCGGTCGCACTGAAGGTCAGGTGACGTCAGAGGGCGGGGCGGACCGTGTTCAGGTATGTTGGGCACGTAAAACTTTCGTCTAAATTCTGCCGACCAACAGGAATTGTACGATCGGGTGGTGGGATCAGGGCCTGCGCAACAAGCTCTGCTTAGCGTGGGTCCTGACCTCGGAAATCCATCCATAAAAAACATTATTTTTTTAGTTTTTTCCCAAAATTAAAACATTAGCAGGGGGTCCAAGACGGTTTTTAGGGGAGACGTGTTCGGCCGTTATGACACAAAATCTTTGCATGGTTAAGCACTCGTGGAGAGTTGTGTGTTGAAGGGCAGTGTTAGAGAAAACAAGCATTGGCAGATAATTGATTGTTCTTTTAGATGGCAATCTCGAACTTTCAATATTTTACGTTTTTTAATTCTCAAAATGATAAAAAAAGGATTTTTCAATAAACTGGAATATATGTAAGAGAAAACATGCCAATAAATATTTTTTTTAAGTTTCAGGTCGATATATAAATATTTGATGACCTGATGTCAGGTCAAATACTAACCTTCCAATATAAATATCTAGTGCTTTCACACTTGGAGTAAACAGACAAACCTCAGAAGGGGTGTCTATTTGTACGGCGGACCTGCGGCGCCGGGGCCTCGTTAACCTCGGCAACACCTGCTTCATGAACGCCGTCCTACAGGCAGCTGGTTTTCCACTCTGACCAGCTGCGAAGCGAGTGCTGGCGACCGCGTCTCCCTTCCGACCCCCACCTGGCGCCTGCAGTGGGTGTTTGCTTTCCTGGCCTTCTCGGACGGCGCGCCTACAGCCCGGCTTGAGTTCCAGCGGGCGCGCCCTGCCGCCTTGGTTTTCGAGTGGGGGCGCCAGCACGACTGTTCGGAGTTTGCCTCAGGTACCTGCTGTTGATGCGATACACGAGGAAGGAGCAAGCCTCACCCGCATCCCTGATCACCCGCCGTGCCGTCGCTCCGGCCACCGTTCCGGTTGTGCGCTGCCACTTGCTCCCAGGACGGTGAGAGAAGGCAGGCCGGACAAGCTCTAGTTGGAAATAGTACGCATGTGGGGAGGGGAGTGTTTATATGTTTTATGTCGAGTTTTTGTTGGCTTGTTGTGTATGTGTTACATGTTTACTTATTACGTGCGTTTCTAATGTTCTCAATGTGTATCTGCGTTCACGATTAATTAATAGATGTTCAACGGATTAAAGGATATAGCACCTTGGGAACAATCAGTATGTAGAATTGATGGAGAAGAATGCCCTGATTACGTCGCTGGCATTCATTTTTGCGAAAAAAAGTCAGAATTTGTTGTACTTGAAAAATAGTATATGTTTACATGTGACGTCCAAATCTTGCGTCACCAAAGCGAGTTGTGTCGTCAACAGGAGGCATCGAACGGCAAACTTTGCGCCGCCGCCCAGTGACAGCTGCTGTGCGGCACCACGATGGGTGCAACGCGTAGGCGTGAAACGCGACTGGCTGGGTCGACCGGCGCTCGCCCGCGCGGGTAGGGACGTGGGGGCAACGCATACGTGAACCACTTAGTGTGCCGAGGCGCCTGACCGACCGTCGGTGGCGTCGGGGCGGACGCAAGGTAACTGAAATACTGGGCGGACGGTTTTCAAAGCGAAGTGCGGTGGCAATCAAGTGGAGTAACTACTGATGACTATGCGAAAAACGTCACGGATTTGTGACGTGAAATAATGACCACATATGACCAACGTTTTTGCGTTGAAAACTAAGCAACTAGTCGCTTTGGAGGGAAAATTTCGGATTCGGGGTTTCTCAGCACACCCGCATCTGGCTTAATCTGCAGTTTTAAAAAACTAATGTTAAAGGTGCTATAGTTCCTTAATAAACTTGTAATGAACAGGTAAAAAAAAACAAATATAAGGTGAAATGCAGAGATAAGGGTTTAAGCCTAATTCCCTGCGCGGCGGCCAGATTACGTTACCTGCGTGGGGGGGGGGCAGATTCCGCCCCCCCCCCAGAGATCTCGAGACCACTAGGCCTATTTCGATGGGACAAACTAGCCATTCGATCGCCGTGACGAAAATATTTTCTTTTTTTGATACAGAAATTGCTTTTTTTTGCTCTAAAATGGGGGGCCAGGGGGCAAAAAATCGAAAAATTTAGGGTGTTTTTTTGAAAGGTCATTGGTGGCCATGTGATTAAACGATTGCATGCAAAAAACGTTTTTGAGCTTCAATGTCAATGTTTCTTCAATGTGTGAAAGGGACAAGTACCAAAGGAAAAAATTTCCATAGGCGCACTCAGGGATAAAAAATGGGGAGAATTTTTGATGAAAAATATGTGCTTTTCCTTAGTGTTTTGGGACGTGGGAAGTCCACATGTGGGCTTTGGTTGGCTGTAATTGGTTAAATGTAACACATTTTAGCAAATGGAAGGCGATTCAGGTGAACACCGTAAGGGAGGCCACATATGCGGGAACGCCTTTATCACTTGTCTTGTTTGAAGTTCGGCCTAAATTGACGGAAAATCATCGCCCTCCCATTTTTATGTACCATGAAGTGCGCCTCTGCCGCAAAATAATGTAAATAATCCATTAGGTATGATGTACACAAGCATCGACTTAGTTTTCTGACGCCTTTTTATTTACCGCAAACTGACGAAGGAAGGATGCGCCGCACACCCTAATTCGAAACGGACTTTCAAAAACATGACCCCTGGAGGCCGTCCTCTGCCTTGACCGATTTTTTCAAAATTTTCAGCAGAACACGCGTCATTCATATTTAGGAAAAGTCCGAAAGTTTCAAGACGATAGACGTAACGGTTCAGAAGCGGCGGGCGAAAAACTACCGGGGGGGGGGGGCAGAATCTGCCCCCGCAGGGAATAGGTTTAACATATTTTATCAATCCAATTATTTCAGTATCATGTCATCTTAGGCCATTCTCGATGACAGGGATGCATTTTGTAGTCAGCGACCTTTTGATAGGTCATTCAAGGTCACGAACACTTTATTATCAATAACTCGTGACAGGAACATTATAGAGACTCGCAACTGGTCTCAAAACGTTTGTCTCGTCAATACACATCTTTTGATATGCAGCTTGATCGACTTGTGTCGCCTTGACTTTGACCTTGACCCGGGGTCAAATTTTCGATTTGACCAAATTGGTATGATTCGAACTGCAATGACGAGAGAAACACGATGGTATCAAAATAATTATTCTTTATGTTTTTAGATAAAGAGTTATTAATGAACAAACTTTTGCTGAAAAATAGTTTTTTTAACATTTGTTAACCTCTACAGCCCAAACAATTTACCTGAGGTCACTTCTGATGCCATGATGGCAAAAGTCAATTAAAACTGCTTTACAGTAAATTTTGGAATTCCTCCTAGCTGCTATAGTTTCCAAGATAATAACGAGGTTTCCTGAAAAAATCATATTTTGGCAAATATGACTTTTGATGACGTCATTTAGCCTTGAAGATAGTAACCTAAGGTCACCAAAATTTTACAAAATAAAGTTCAGTTTCGACTCTAACGATACACCAAGTTTCATGATTATGGCAGTCGAGATCTAAAGGGGGGCCGAATAAGCCCCCCCCCCCGACAGATTCGTATAGTTTTCATCCCTCCAGGAATAGGGTTAACGGCAGCTCAAAGGCATTTTGCAGGATTGCTACTGTGCTTTTTATAGCGTCCCACACCACTGGCTCTTTCATAAGCTCAAGGCGTAAGCCATCAGAGGTTGTCTCCTGACATGGATTGAAAAATGCCTGATTGGCAGACAACAACGCGTAGTGGTAGAGGGCAGCCACTCTAGTTGGGCTTCAAGTGACTACAAGTGACAAGTGGTGTCCCACAGGGCTCGGTGCTAGGTCCGCTCCTTTCATCATTTTTGTAAACGACTTGCCTGATGCGGTGCACGGCCGGTTGATGCTTTTCACCGACGACGCCAAACTGTACTACTCCAGCGGTGACGCCGGTCGGCGGCTCCTGCAGGAGGATCTGAATGCACTGGCTCGCTGGTCTGACGAATGGCAGATGCCGTTCAACGAGGCGAAATGTGAGATGTTACATGTGGGTACAGGATTATCAGACTTCCAATACACCATGAGAAATACTCGGCTGGGTTGGTCACTAGTGTTGAGAGATCTTGGCATCCAAGTTGACGGTGAGCTGAAATTCCGAAAGCAGGCCGCAGGTGCGGCGTCCAAAACGTCCAGAATTCTGGCTGTCATTAAACGTGTGTTTGTACATCTTGACGGGACAACTCTTCCGTTCTTCTCCAAGGCTCTCGTGAGGCTGCCTCACCTCGAGTATGTCAATATGGTGTGGGTGCCATTTAACCGTGCTGCGGACCAGTATGGAGCATCGAAAGGGTCGCCACAAGGGACGAGCATCGAAAGGACACGCCACACAATGTGTGACACACCTCCGAGCTGTGCCGTATACGGAGAGGCTGACAGCACTCGGTCTGACATCGCTCTATCACAGGAAAAAGAGAGGCGACATGATCACGATGTTCCAGCTGTTGCACTCACAGATCGGTTTGGACCCGCAGTCATTCTTCCAGTTACCCGCTGCCTCAACCACTTAAGGTCATCCGTGGAAAGTGCTAAGGCCGCATGCGACCACCAGAGCTAGACGAAACTCCTTCACAGTTCGGTCTGTGTATGACTGGAAGTCGTTGCCGCTGAGCCTAGTCTCCGCCAAAAGAGTCAACCAATTCAAGGCCAGGCTGGATAAACACTGGATACCGTTGATGTTCGCCGTGCCCATTCAAGACGGATGAAGTAGAGCCACTCACCAAGAGAGATAGTTTGGATCGAATCCTACGGCTACACTCCTGCAGGCCTAGTGCCCAGTTCCCTAGTTGTGTACTGTACTGTACTGTAGTCTGTACTACAGCCAAACGGATCCTAATGATGATCTATATATCTTTCCATACAAGGTCTGGACCTGACAAAAGCTATTTCAAAACAACTTTGAGGGCACGGTCGCATTTTGCAGGTATTTTTTTAGGCAGTGTTTCAGTGAGGGGAGCATCCGAATTTGAGCCCACTTTACAGCTTCCTGTGGAGGTAACTAAGCGAGTAATAGGTGTTTAAGAAGAATCTCCAGACCAGGAAGCAACTAAAGACAGCCGTGGGAGCTGCAGTGTGTACCATCCCCACCGGCAGGTATCCTTAAGCAGCTTGGTAAGCTGAGGTGGAGGGCATAGCTGAGCCTCAGCCGAAACGAAACCTATCTTGAATATGTGCTGTAGAGGATATTAAGATGACGCCTTGTGTTTTGAATATGCACAGCATGAATCTCTATGTATTTCTGTGCAGTTTGGTGTGAACAGTAAATCAGAGGAAAGTGCTTAACCACTTGTATTTACCACGGGAAATGCCCGAAACATCATGTGTAACAGTGGTAAGCGCAATATTATTCTAAATGACGTCACTCTATCAATTGCTTTATAAATAATATACTTTTGCATACAAATATCTCTCAAAATATTGATTTGTATGCAAAATGATGTGTATCACGTTAATCAACACACTTTTCTTATTATTTTGCACATATTCATCAAACAATATGCAACTAGTCCATTAAAATAACAAAATTGTTTGTCAGCGGGCTTTAAAGGGATCGTAAGACCTTTTCGAATGTCTTCTAATAATTTGCTGGAGGATGGAAGCGATGCAACAATATTTATCGAACATTTTTATCCCATTTTTCACGAAATTGTATTTTAATAAAGCTATTTGATAAGCTTTTGTTATGAGTTACATTCAGATTATATCAGCACTAGCAATTCTGGTTCAAATGCAAAAGAAGAAAACATTTCGCTCTATAATTGCAAAAATGAGGCATATATTGCGCTCTGAATACAAACAATGCACAACGTAAAACGTGGTGTAAACAAAGTTGGTGGCAATTGCCGATCATGTGCGCTGCAATCGTCGAAACATGTCCCAACACTGCTACTAAATTATAAACAGACCAAGGGACTACGATTTACAAGTTGAAGCAGGACGATGCATACCGGTCATCAGCCGAATCATATCGCCTATAATACAAATGGTTTTCTAAGTCATCATCTTCAACTGATTTCCCATGACGGTGCCAAAGGTATTTGTTTGCATACCTTGAACTGTTATTTTGAGGGCTTAGAATGGCTGGCCGGGGTTCATCCCCTCAACCTTTAAATTGGGGCGATTGGAGTCAACTATTATTGGAATGATACATGGATGCCCTAGTCATTAAGAATGACATTTTATCTGATTTGCATGAACTGAGTAATGTAACAACTAATTCTGAACCAATTTTTGCCTTTTTCCGCTATTTGGGACCCATAGTCATTGCAGGAGATACGGAAGAAAAGGCACGGGCTTACGTGTTTTATTTTTACGGCTCTAACAGGAAGGCACTTATTTGCGTGGAACGCTTGCGAAGTTTGAACGTGATTTTGGTATACTTAGAGACATTTTCAAGCTTTATGAATACAATCTGCAATAGAACTTAGCCTCGTGTACCAGACTGCATTGCCACCTCCATTAAAGTGGAAAAAGGTCTTATGATCCCTTTAAGTTAGTGGAACTAAATTCAGCGGAAGCTAATTGATTCGCTAATGGTTCTCAATTTCAGCGGAAACGCTACTCGGCTAAACGAGAAGTTAGTTCCACTAATTAGCGGATAGCGGATTAGCGGAACCGTGCCCACCACTGCTTGTGTACATAAGTATACTAGTTTTTATGCTTAGGTACGACAATTTTCTGGTGCTAACTTGACTTTTTACACAAGTTTAAAGAGTTTAAAGATAACATATTTGTGCATGAATCATGAAAGCGAAGTGTAACTAAAAGCAGGGGTAGTACATCGCGATGGCTAAAAATGCATATATTATTCAAAAAACATAAAAAATGTCCGCGGTGCGGTCAGTCATAACGCTGGGCTGCTCACGTGTGATGGGCGGCGCCACCAGTGTGTGCATAAAGTCGCTGGTCGGGTTCCCGAAGCAGGCTGACGTGTTGGCGGCGACCTGCACGAGGTATCGGTGGCCGGGCAGCAGACCGTCCACTAGCTGACTGTACGGCTTGTCATCTGACGGAGAGAGCAGTTCCATTCTGTACCAGATAACTGGTCACTTCAGTGCCCACTGGACAGACTGCATCACTTGACGGCATGATTGCACTACTATGGATTTCAGACCGCGTGAGACCCCGTTTTTTGTCGATAATTTGTTAAGAAATGGCCAAATCCGAATACAATTTTCGCACATTCTATTTCAGCCCAGGCGCCGACTTCTGTCCATATAGGGTTAGAAGTTCGAAATTTTCAGAGTACGTGTCAAATTATTTTTTAGTATGGTACGAAAGTTTCATTGCGATAGGTTAATATTTACGTGAGTTATTCTGGAAAAAAAACGATGGGTGACATCCACCCTCCCCTACACTGGCGAGGATTAAGTTTTTCGAGGAAAGCTGAAAAAGGTGGCGTGTAGCGCCTCCATTTCCGAATACCTGTTTGTCAATTAGCTACCCGCATTATGCTAAAAAAATATATCAAGTCACCTCAGGTCAGGTCACCAGACCAGGTCACGTGATGACTCCACCACTAAAACGTTCGCAGTCGTACCATGCAGCCACATTTTATGCCGATCAGTTTCAAACTTGCAGGATTTTATAATGTCATAAAAACTTTTTTTACATCTCTGATTTCTGATATCGGTGACCTAAGGTTGCGTCAATTACGCGACCTCTCCATTATAAGTCGATGGGGAAATATTATGAAAATCCTATTCCGAGGATATGCAGTATGTCACTTCAAGTCCTTTTGAGTCTGGACCCTTCTGTATTTATTAATTATCCACGTGCAATTTTCATTCAGTAACTCCGACAGGGTCAGCCGAAGCCATCTGAGATCATCAACACCTTTTTGTCGATAACTCTCGACATAATGAAGATAGAGAAGTGAAAATGGCATCAATGTGTTTGTCTCGTCGAGACACTAATGTCACTCCCAATATGCAACATGACCTAGTTGGGTCACCATTTAACCTTGAACCGAGGTCAAATTTCTCAGTTGACCTAACCTGGTCAACATACGGATGTTTTTCAAAGCATCTTGACAAGACAAACATGTTGGCGTCAAACGTGTTGCTTTATCTTTTTAAAGTAAAAAGCTATTGTCGAAAAACAGTTTTGCCAAAAAATAGTCTTTTGGACGTTTGATAACCTCTGAATCCTAATCAATTCACATAATTTTGAATTTATAATATGTTGGGGATAAGATATTTCAAGAGTTTTCGACTGCTTTTCCGTTTGTTCCTATAGCTATCATAGTTCCCGAGATATTTGGGGGTTTCTAGAGCAAAGTTCTAAATCTGGAAAGTCTGAACTTTAATGACCTTCGGTGACCTCAATATTGACCTCACCTAAAACTAGACAAAAAATACTTTCGATAGAGCTTGCTTTAAGCTATCTAAGACCGTTTTCTGCTTGTCGCTACGTTGCGAGATTTTCGAAATCTTAGGTGGGCTAACATCCCCTTCAGGGGGCGTGTAATCATCAGAGGCCCTCCAGGCAGGGGTGGATCCCGGGGGACAAAAAAGCCATGCCCCTCCCCTAAGGTCCTGCATCTACTGGAGGGTTAGCAGTATCATCCCCCCTCCCCACACACACACACCTAAAAAACAGTCGGGCGTACAGTTGTAAAAATTGACTTTTGCAGCAGTAAAAATACAGCTATACACAGATAAAAAATGCAAATTTCGCGCCACTTGGTGACATTACACAAAAATTCCCTTTGCTGCAGTCAAAATCCAGATATCCACAGATAAAATCTGGGTAATTTCGCGTCGCTTCTCGGCATGATACAAAAATATAAATAACTTATGCAAATTTTGAAAAAGGAAAATTAATTAATTAAGTGTCTGGCAGAGGCTCTCCTTAATGGTACCTAATTGCTAAAAATGGTCCACTCTCTTCCCCAGGGCTACTCCCTTCATACAATATTAACTTTCAAGTGGACTACATGTTTATTGTTTAGCTAGTCTGTCGAGTTCCGAAGAAGACGACGCGAACGCAAAGACTCGGACATCGACACACGGAAGCTGCTCCAGCGGTGCCCAACTTGCTGGACCGAAGGGCTAATAATGGAACCAGGCCAGGACTATCTCCCTTGGCTCCACTCACGGTCTGGTTGAAAAAGTAAAATTTCGTTTTCCACGAAATTTTCACGCCGCTTCGCAGCTTCACATCAGTAGCCATCGTCAACGTCTTCGGCTCGTTGTTACGGTGAATTTAATTGAATAGTAATTTTAGCTTATTATCCTCTACAAGGCGAACCGCATATATTTATTTCGGTTCGTTGCAACGGGGAATTTAACTGAATAACATTTTTGACTTTGTATTCTCAATCTTTACAAGGCCTCTATTTCTTGGTTTTAACTCAGTCAAACCCGTAAAATTTCGCGCCGCTTGGTGGCGCTAAATAGCAAGTATACCTACTATGACAAGAAATTAGCATTACAAATGTAACAAAGGCTTAAATACACGCATCCAAATTTAGGCACATATTTTCATCATTTCAGCCGACCACCAACTAAAAAAATCGGCGACGCCCCTGCCTAACCCCCACCCGTTCATGAGCTTTCTCGCTGACGACTGACGGCCTGTCTCCCCGCGCTCAGCAAACTTTTGGAAATACTCCACTTGATCCCCCCCCCCGTTTGAGCCGCCCCTGCCACCAAGTCGTGTGCTAGAGCAGTACTTGTGGTAAAAGCCATGAAGGATTCAAAGCTGAAGCCATCTAGACAGTAGACGATCCAGCTGAAGCTACTCCATAGGGCAAATATGCCGCGGATATCTAAAGGCACTCAGAGGATCCATAGCTAGACTATAATCATCCACTTATGCTTCTTGAGCACCTTTCATTCCCTCAGTTGCATACAGGCTAATCCATTTTTTGGTCAATCCTTTTGTGCCAATCCATTATTGTTCTGTTTGATTTGATGTACTTTTGTTACCAAAATGAACGAACTGAAATGAACAGGCTTCTTATTGAAAAGAGTTATCGCAAGGCCATTCCGAATTATAAAACCAAAATCCAACCACGCCTTTCATAGCCCACACAGACCAAAATCAAACGTCAAGCTCCCACCGCTATGCACTTCAAAACTAGGCCTCTTGCCAACGCAGAGCGTCCTGTATACCGTTCAGTTGCTGACCGTCCCACTGCCGGACGGCGATGTCCAAGCTGCGGAAGGACGCGGCCTCCCTGCGCCGCCACCCGGAGCCGGGCTCGGCGAGCGAGACGTTCAGCCGGAAGCCATCAAGGCGTCCGTTCTTCTTCTCCGGCTCCAGCCAGGAGATGTTCAGCGTGGTCTGGCTGCGGTTGGTGAGCTTGAGGTCCCGGGGCGGGCCCGGGGCTGAGGAGAAACGCGAGCAGATGTCACATAACTTGTGAGACTTCGAAATAGGACAGCCAACAGATGGTAGAAAGGAAATGTTGTACGTTTGCCTTATACCTACGTTGTATCGTAGCCTCTTAGCCATGTGTTGCTTTTCAACGGCCCACGGCGCGATTTTGGACTCTCCGCCTCTCCGGATTGAAGAGCATTTTTAGGAAAGGCGATAGAAAATGTTACATCAATGCTACTCTTCGTGGCTCTGGTAATGCATAGATACACACGTTTGATTAAGACGCAGACCAACATATACGTTGTGTTAAAAATATATATTGCTCTATGTCTTAACACGCGCCCTGGAGGGAGATGGAAAACCCACACACCCCTAAGGATTTTTGAGGATAGCAGATAGCAGAAAAAGACGGCGCGCAGCGCCGCCTTTTTAGCATGCCTGTTCGAAAATAAGCTATTCACGTTTTGTTAAATTATTGACCTCGGGTCATCTCAGGTCAGGTCACCAGACCAGATCACGTAGTGAGCCCACCTCCAAAACGTTTGTAGTCATACCGCATGCACAGTTTTTGTCCGATTGGTTTCAAACTTGCAGGTCATAGGTACATATTTACAATTTGTTAGTCTCAGATTTCTGATATCGGTAACCCAAGGTTTGGTCAATTTCGTGACCACCAACATTTTTTGTCAATAACTATCGAAAGAATGAATATAGATAAGTAAAAAAAAAGTATACCAACATGTTTGCCTCGTCCAGATACGTCTCCCAATATGCTACATGACCTACTTGGGTCATCACTTGACCTTGACCTTAAGTCAAAATGATAAATTGACCAAACCTGGTCATCATGAATATGATTCAAAGTGTCTTGAAGAGCCAAACATGATGGCGTAAAACGTAATAATGTATCTTAATTATGTACAAAGTTATTTGCAAACACGGTTTAACCAAAAATAACCTTTTTACATTTGATGACCTCTAGAGCCTTAACTATTGACCTGAGCTAACATTTCAAGTGAACTTGGTGATTGAAAATGTAAAGACCTTTTCATTTTTTCTTGCTATAATATTTTCGGAGATATTTGGGGGTTTCTGGAGCGAAGTCCTAAATCTGGACAATCTGGCCTTTGATGACCACTGGTGACCTCAATACTGAACTGACCTAAAACAAATAACAAAATAATTTCGATACAGCTTGTCTTGAGCTATCTAACGCCGTTTTCGGCTTGTCGCTACATTCCGTGGTTTTCGAGATTTTAGGCGGGTGGTCGAAATCCCCCCTCCAGGGCATGTTTATCAGAGGCCTTCCATGAACGTTTTTTTATCCGACAATGATACACTTTCGGGGAATGCGTACAACTTAAGGCCGAGGGTAAATACACATCAAGCAGGTGTCATGCAAACCATCATCCGTTAAGGATTGTCAATTTTCCCAGCACCTATATAAAATGTTTAAGCTTCCGAGTGTTCTTTAAGGGAGGGAAGTTGAATCTTCCTTAACATTGCACATTATTAGTTGTTAAAATGAAATATCATAAGGATGAAATAATGGTACAGGAATGCGTTAAATATTAAATTGAATATTCATACTTACGTGTTCATCAAACACAGGTTTAACTGGCGTTATTCAACCACGGCAGCCATGAAGGTGAACGACATGCTAACAGCTTCTTAGTAAATATATCAGATAGTTCTTCTCAAATATCAACGATTGTTTTCTTACGTGCACAATCAGTAGAAGCATGCGCGACTTGGATCAGTTCATCGCTGTCCTGCTGAGCTTTTAGACTCAAATCTTTGATGACGATCCTCACCAGATACTTGGTGTCAACCTTCAAGTTGTCAAAAGCTACCTTGAAGTCCTTGTTTCCTGAAACAGCACTATACGCGTTGGATACGACTATTATCATTTCTTTGTTTGTTCTCACAATTTTGTATATATGCTCGTGAGAAAAGGCTAAGAATGAAATTTCTATGCTTATACATTAACCCTATTACTGTCGAGGGGGGGGGGGCCGAATCGGCACCCCCGCCCCCCCCTTTGAGGTTTTCACCGTATAGGGTCATTCAATAACTCAACTCAGAATCTCAAACTTCTGGGCATTTCCCAACATTTCATTGCGCATCGGAATGGGTGAGTTACTTTTTTCCAAATTGAATTATTAGGAGGGGTCCAGGACAGTTTTAGGGGGGGCGTGTTCGGGCCGTTTTTGACACAAAAATCTTTGCGTGGTTAAGCACTCATGGAGAGTTGTGTGTGTTGAAAGAGAAAGTGTTGCAAAAAACAGACATCGGTAGAAGAATTGATTGTTTTTTCAGATGCTGTCTCAAAATTTCAAAATTTTGAAAATTTGAAATCCAAAGTTTTTTGAATAAACTTTATTTTTTCCAAAATGATGCAAGTTTTTTATTTTCAGGACGTTTAAAAAAACAGGATTGTATGTGAGAGAAAACATGCCAAATAATATATGTTGAAAGTTTCAGGGTGATATCTAAACATTTGATGACCTGATGTCAGGTCAAATGCTAACCTTCCAATATAAGAATGCGGTGAAAAATAAAAAAACGAGGGTTTAATACATTGCATCAATCCAATTATTTCAGTATCATGTCATCTTAGGCCCATCTTGAAAGAAAAGATAATTTTTTAGTCAGTGACTTTTTGAAAAGGTCATCAAAGGTTACAACACCTTTTTAGCATAACTCGTGTCCCAAGAACAATCAATAGAGACTCACAAATGGTCTTTAAAATGTTCGGGCTCGTCAATACGCGTCTTTTTTGATAATTGAATTTTGATCGATTTTACGTAGTCACTGACCTGGACCTTGACCCGGGGTCAATTTTTGAATTTGAACAAAGTTGAAGATTCGAAACCGCAATGACGAGAGAAACACGATGGGTACCGAGAAATAAGTGCTGTTTACCTTTAATATAAAAAGTTATCAGCGAACAAACAGTTGCTGAAAACAGTTTTTTTTAACATTTGTGACCTCCTACAGTTCAAACCATGACCTGAGTCATTTCTGATGCCTTAACGGGGTGAAAGACAAATTAAAACGAGCTTTAAAACAGGCGAAAATTTTTTGTCGAGGATTCCTCCTAGCTGCCATAGTTTTCGAAATTAATGGCAAAGGTTTCCTGAGAAATATCATGTTTTGACAAAATAATTTAATGATGACCGGTCATTTGACCTTGAAGATAATGACCCAAGGTCACCAAAAATTTGACAAAATAGAGTTCATTGTCGAGCCTTAGTCACACACCAAGATTTTCCATGTTCTAGTCTTATGGCAGCGGAGTCTGAAGGGGGGCCGAATAAGCCCCCCCCCCGACAGATTCGTATACTTTTCATCCCTCCAGGAATAGGGTTAAAATAAGTAAAATTACATTTTTGCTGCTGATTAAACACATTATTGCTCTATTTTCGGTGTCGCAGTCATTCGGAAAAAATTGTTACCATTTCCTACATACCCTGTCTGCATACAAGAACATCGTTTTCGCATGGAGTAGCGAGATACTGGAGAGGAGTCTCGCCGTTTTCACAATGGTTAGTACGCGACCACTGCTCAACCGCCCTATTTCGTTACAGATAGTAAACGGTGGCCCACCTCCCGCTTATATAAACGTGTCGGGACGAGAGACATGACTTTCGAGTAGGGAAAAAGTGGCCTGCGCTAGTAGGTAAGAAATTTCACAACTTCAGCAAAGCTGCAGCAATGCGAATGATAGGTTTTCTTCACAATATCTGTGACAGTTTGAATGATTGAGGAGCTCCATAAAAGGCGTTGCGGGCCAAAGTCGCAGCTATGGCTTAGATAAATGATAAACCTGACAGAACAGAACTGTTTCATAAGAAAATGACCACCGGACTCCAATCTACCAAGCATTCCTTTGTAAAGTGATCTACAGTACCCCGGGTCTGCTTACCATATCTGCCTATAATAGGAATATATAGAGCATCTGATATCCAACATAGGTCCTATAGTTCCACAACTCTAAAGTCATAATTTGAAATATGCTCAGTAATTGTTTGCATCGTGTTATGACATATTCGTTCCAATATATTGTAGTTTATTATTTAAATAGTAATTATCTCTTTTGTTTATATCATTCATAAATACATAAATTATTAGTCGTCCATGTAAAGAATTCAAATAAGAAAATGTTGGCTCTAAGGTTCTTTGGACGGAAACAAAAATAATAAGAAAACCAGACATTAAGTTATTCCGTCTAGAGACTGGAGAGCCACTTCAAATTAAGATCTGTAGTTACACTTCGTCGTTAGACGTGGAATCTGCTGTGTCTTATATCTGTCAATTGATGTGGAGATCCTGAATCTGGGATCCATTCACAGCCACAATGTAAATGTTTGAGCTCTCTGCAGTCACTATGCTATCTACTTTCACGCCATACCTATCACCAAGTAGCATATGGGGCATTCCAGGACAGATCGACAAGGGGTAGCACCTTACATCTCCGCTTATGATTAAAGTATAATATAGAAGTTTTCCGAGGCACCAAATCGCGCTGTGCAAGTTTCAGCTTGAATGGAGTTACGGCTATTGAGTTATAAGCCTCTGGCATTTTCTTGAGGTCAGTTTGCATGACTTATCCGATCAGCCAATAACTTAACAAAAATTTCACATTTCTAGAAAGCCGTACCGGCATACGTTTTATGAATGGCAATGAAGTGAGGAACATCAAACTAGACCAAATTTGTATTTTGTTGTGAATTCCGACGAAATAACCCGTGATCTCTTGAGACCTGACCTGACCTTGACACGAGTGCATTTTTTTTTAAACATACTTTGGTATGTTTTCTTTGCACAGAACAAACATAGGAAATAGGCGTTTTCTATAAATGTACGTTTTTATTGCTTAAATTTAAACTTTTTTCTGTTCACCAACAAAGCATATTTATTGTTCCTTGATGGTATCTATTGCGGTTTCCGGGTCACATGAAGGTTTCAGACTGCAACATAAGTCACTTGAAGGTTAAATTGTGTGAATTTCTTGATGACCCAGGTGCAAATGTTGCTCAGTGACCTCTGAAAAGTCAGCCTGAGATCATCTGAGGTCACCAACACTTTTTTTGTCAATATCTGTTGATGGAATAAAGATAGAGACGTGCGAGTGACACCACTTTGTTTGTCTCGTCGAGTGACGTAGTTGCATGGAAATGCAATATGCCCTGCCTAGGTCACCAACCTACCTTGAAGTGAGGCCAAATTTTAAAACTATTACTAACCAGGTCACCATTAATATGTGTCAGAGTGCCTTGACGAGACAAAAACGATGGTATTAAGATATTATATTTATCTCTACTCAATACGAAGTAAAAGAAAACAAAAGTTTTGACTCGCAGCAACCGAACAACTTTATGATGTTCGTGAATAACTTTGTAATGTATGGATACAACATAGAGCAATTATTTTAACACCATCATGCTTGTCTCGTCAAGGGACTTCGAAATATACTAATTGTAATCTGGTCTGGTCAGCTTCAAAACTTAACCTTAGGTTAAGGTCATTTGTTGACCCAGGTAGGTCATGTTGCATTTTGGGTGACGCGAATCGACGAGACAAATACAGTGGTATAAATCTCAAGGCTATCTTTATTCTATCCAGAGTTATTGACAAAGAAGTGCTCTGCTGGTGATCTCAGATGACCCCCTACACTCGGAGGCAGGGGATTTGATCCGGGAGCCCGGAACCGGCACCCTGGGATCGAACCCGGGGCCGCTGCAGTCCGAGGACATACCATGGAGCTACCGGCTCCCCCATCCCCAGGCGTGCGCGTGTTATATCAGCGGCTCCGGGCGCGCTGATGCTATCTGTGACACTGCGCATGCGCAAGCAGACTGTCGCTAAAATCGGCCAGACTTCTCCTCAATACTTTTCTATTCCATGTTTTTTGTTTATATGATGCATTTTTTATCTCTCGAAACATCCCACAACATGTGTTAAGCATGTTTAACTGCCAGTAGTAGTCCGTCATTCATGTTGACATTAACCATCTTATTTTATCTCACGAAACTCGACACGTAGATGAGACAAACACATCCGATGGATAGCATATACATAATATTACGGCATATTTTCGTCTGTTATTTTATAGCAGTGAATAATTTAGCAGCAAGCCTGAGCGAGCGACTTAGACAACCTGAAATTATGCACTCAAATTCGAATAAAAGTGCACTGTTTCGCAAGAAGACACACACCTGATAATGATTGCAATGCCATTCAATTACAGCAGTATTTCATCGATTGCATCATGCATGCCGAAAGAATTAAACTTCTTAAGCATCGGCCCCTGCTAAGTAGACCTTAATGTCATAGTTGAACTTTTTGCTTTACTCAGGATATGTTTTTTAAGCGTATGAGTTGTCGACAAAAATGCAAAACAAATATTTCACTCACCGAGGAAGACACCACAATGTGTGTTTGATAATTTTACTAACTCACACTCTTAATTAATTAAGGGAAAAAATATACGAAAAATAAAAAGTATGGCTTCCAAGCTCCCACTTGTTCCAAACAACGTATAAGGTATTCAAACTGACCACCCAGGCTGTCTTCAAGGATGACTGTGCTGTTTTCCGGCGTGCTCCATCGCTCCGAGCCGTCCGCCGGCTTGATCTGGCCAATGTACTGGAGTGTGCCGTTGCTATAGCCGTTGTCGCACTGCCGCCTCCAGCGGCGATGCCGGACCACGACGCGCGTTAAGTCAGTCTCCGCGACCTCGGGCGGGTCACGGAACCAAGGCCACTCTGCACAAGGGAAGTTTGTCAGACGTATACAATAAAGATGCTCTCAGGCAACCAGTGTGTAGGTGGCAGCAAGCCTGGCCTGAGTAATGACGATAAGTTTCCTGGATCTCGGTGCCGTGCAATGTTCAGCTGAACTGTCAATTACAGCATATCAACGAGAACGAATATGTGTAAACAATGTGTACTGTGAAGTCTCTTTTTAAGTTGCTATCTACCTTCAGGGCTGGTAAAAAGTGCGATCATGATGCATACAGCGGGCGCCAGAAAATACCCTTTCAAGTTTAATCCGAGGTCGAAAAGGCTATTCAAATATTGAAAATTATTTCGACCTTTCAAGACCATTGTGATGGCGAGCGAGAACTACTTTAATGTGATATTTGTTACGAGAACGTCATTTGATGGGTAATAATTTTGATATCGTTTGATTGGAATATGTGGCAGTGTGATCTGCTTCAGCAACAATGCTCAGGTCACGGGGCCGCTTTGTTTTGGCCAGATTTGGTCGGGGCCACCGAAACTGTTTTTACCAGCCCTGTCTACCTTATGCCTTAACAAAACGGCTCCTGCTTCTTTAATGATAAAAGTGTCAGTGATGGTTGAATAACCCCCCAGTTAATGATACCTATATTCGACACAACGACGGAGAAAAGAGATGCAGGATGCGCCGCTCCAGCGCTTGGCCTATATAGAAGCCAGTCAGGAAAAAAACGGCGACAAGCTAGATGCTAGATGCTATTAGAACAGCTGGAGGCTATTAAGAATAACACATATTGATATTCAAATCAACACAAAAGTGGTCAACATCACATTTTAACGTATAAATGGGTGGCATATGGTCCCGGCCTGGAGCGGGCGGCCGAGCGGCTCTTCCTGTCTACAGTTGAAATCGGCCGGGCGAAAATGGCAGCACTTCGTAGTTGCCCTCAGCAATGGTGAAACCAGGGGAGTGGCGCCTCCCGTATATCTCGACTCCGTGACACAACGGTTCTCGTTTATGTATTTGATTTAACTCTCGCCAGGGTAGGGCACGATACCTACGTGACCGGGCAGGGCGAGGGTGGGGTTGATACAACACCCTGGCGTTTCGACCCTAAATGACCTAGAGCTGCGATAAAAAAGGAACATGTAACTTGTGATGAGAGGAAGACGTTCATATTCGATATCAAGGTCCTGGGTCGATTGTCGACCTTTGTGGTCATGTCAATTACCCCCATTTCATCCAAATTGTGAATATATAGATACTGAAACTATTGTCGAGCTATAATAGTTAGTGAGCATAAAGTTACTAAAAATTGGTGCCAAACTGGAAATAAGCGTCACAAAACGTTCTAACAACTACAAAAAAACAAAAAAAAACGTCATGTCAGGTCATCGAATGTCAATGAACTTGGTTGACCTGTGATGACCCCAGTGGACTATATAATAAAGTAAAATATACTCAAAATTTGAAATAACCGTCATAAAATATCCTAAGAACTCCAGAAGCCAAAAGAGTTATCTCAGGTCATCAGAGGTCAATGACCTCGGTTGACCTCTCAAAAGGTCAACTCAGGTCACAATCTCAGTGGAAACCATGAATGTCACCTGTTAACAACTGCACAGTGGCTCCTGAGCAACAAGCGCTTAGAAACTGAACAAGTTTGAAGCTACAAGGATCGATACTACGGGACGTCATTTGCGCCTGACATGACCCTGATAAATAGGTCATAGTTCACGGGTCATGGAAAGTAGATGTTTAAATTTGTCCGAGTATGTGTTGAAAAAAGTAAGGTGACTACTAAAAGTTTCATCCCAATCGGTTAATAACTACGCGAGTTACTCCCGAAAAACGAATGGGTGGCATACAGCCCTCCCTCGGGCAAGGGTTTAACATCTTAGGCGCTCGTCACGCTCAATTTCGAGAGCAGGCGGGCTGAGAACCAGAAAATACCGGTTCGGCTTTATTTTCCGTTAAATTAAAGTTGCACTTACTTATGAAGAACAAAGATCCCCGTTATAAGGAAGACGTGATTGCTTGCATTTTTGGCAGCTCAACTCACGGTTCTCTTGGCAAAGAGGAGTTCTGACATCTTTCCTTAAACAGTCGGAGACACAGTAGCCCGTGAATCTGTTGCATGAGCTCTCGGCGCACCTCCCACATGTAAACGCGCAGTCTGGTCCATATTTTCCATGACGGCAACCTAGGTATGAAATAAGAAAACGTTGAAGTAATGTATATTAAATATATTAATGTATGTAATATATTAATGTATATTAAATATTAAATTAGTATGATGCTCATTGATAATGCACAAACAGATAAATACAGGTTAAGAATTAAATAGCATTTCGTGCACGGCACTGCAAGCTGGCATGAGAACTGTTATCTGATTCACTTGAAGACGTTGACTTGCGGATGTTACCTATATCTCATGATGTCAATCATTCCATGTTTTGACTATATCCTTCAATATCATGGAAGTTTCCCATCCAGACTAAGAGAACATACGCTGATTGCAGGAGTTTCCGGACCAGCCTGGGGCGCAGGAGCAGCCGTAGGGATCGGGTGCGCAGAGCAAACGACCTCTACAGTTGCCCGTAGGACACTCCGACGAACAGGATGCGCCAAAGCGATCCTTGCCGCATCCTAGAGATCAAATAGAGACTTGGTCATTTTTATATCATTAGATGACTGCGTAAGAATACCACATCAGCAGCTCTTGGCTGTGGCAGTTCGCCTTCAGAAGATCGGAAGTCGGAAGGCAAGGCATATTAGTGACATGTTCTCTGTTTCTATAAAAATCGAACAAATTTGCAAACGGCAAGCTTAACTCTGGCCTCCCTGGGGTCTCAAGTCGAAGGAAGCCCACTGGGGGAGGGGAGGGGCAGATTTTTCACCTTATTATCTTCCGAACCAACCAACTGCAGTGAGACTCGCAAGGCGACAATGTAAGCTCTAAATTAAATGCATCTAAACCATGCGCTTCGTTTTCACAAAAAAGTCACATATCAGGTCATGGTCACGTAAAAGGACAAAATTGAGGTATTTGAGTTGTTGAGCCATAATTTCCATCCAAATTTTTAGATTGAAACTAGTTGTCAAACATATGCTCCAAAACGTATCATGCATCTACTGCATTAAGCGAAATAAAATTGTGAGAAAGGGTCAAGGATCAGGTCACAAAAGGTCACTGTTGGCAAGAGGACTACGAAGTCATGCAACCCATGTATTATGGGCTGCATTACACGTATAATTTGATAGTTGCAGCCATTTGCACAACCTTAAATCACATAGCGACAAGTTCAGGCCATATAACGTCAAAGTTTGAAATGGATTAATCTAAATAAAAAAGGCATGTTTCTTGACCGTTTTTGTCTCATAAATACAGCAGTGGCATTTATTTGACTGTAACTGGTGAATACAATGATAAAGTACCTTACAAAATTATGAAATGATTTACTTATACTTACGGAGCCATATGTCGGTAAAAAAGAAACATCGTTTTTTTGTGCGTTGTCTATACCTAGTTATTTTATAAATGCTCAAGTTTTTGTTTTTTCCGTTTTTTATTTTCTTATGGGTCAAAAACAAAATTACAATACAAAATCCGAGAAATACGTTTTTACAACAATGCCATTAACGATTTTTTACCATTTCATTTTAAGTTTGTTATAAAATTGAATTTTCGACAATATGTCAAACATTTATTTTTTCAACAATAAATGGCATGACATGACGTCATTAAACGTCATTTTATCACATTATCTATATATCATTATCATTTTCAATTAATCCGGCAGTCACTGGGGCATTTTCTGTAACGCGAGTCACTGGGGGGTGTTTTTTTTGCCCCCTTGTATCTTCAGAACCAATCAGACGATCGCGCTGCAAACCAAACGGCAATCGATTGCCCAGGAAAATTCATCGACGTAAAATAATTTGTGTTGCCAAAATTGTATGGACCATATTTTCCATTCAAAGCAATTCGATGCAACCATGATCACCCAGAGTGCTCTCAAATGTATGACACACATCCAGAATGAGCTAACTGGGGATTTTTGGCAAAATGTCAAGGTCAAGGTCTGGTCACATAAGGTAACTATGCCCAAAAATTATACGAAAGTCATGCAACACNTCATCATTGTCATTGGTTGAGTGAGTGTGACGTCACCGGTTGCGGCCGGCCCCGGGCTGCGCGGCAGCTGTCGGCAGTGTGGAACTGGAAACGACTGTGAGCAGTCAGTGACTCTGCCGCGAGTGTGTGGTTGTATGGAGAAACTGAAAGAGTGTGTGAAAGGAACAATATAGCGTACAAGAAGTGACAACAGACTCTAAATTGGACTGAGACCGAACTCTTGATCAGAACAACTTCATTACATTAATGAGCAATCAGTCACTCACAATTAGATATACTTTAAATTTGTTTGGGTATTTATTAACACTTGGTTCTCATATATATATATATATATATATATATATATATTTATATATATATATATATATATATTCCTTTTTTGAATACCTTGAATGTTCTTAATTTTTTGGGAAATTTCTTTAAAAAAAGTTTTTTGGATATTGGGGGGTCAATAACCAAAAATCTTGGAAATCCGAAATTGTTATTTTGAAGATAATTAAAATTCCTTTCTTCTATTGTTTTACGTTTGCGATTTGCTTTAAAGCTATGTTTTCTACGATGCATCAAACATTTATCGTTATTCAAACAAAAACGGCATTACATGACAACATCAAAACGTCAATATCTCCCAAAAGTCTGAACTTTTTTGGATGAATTTTGTTAGGAAGACGTCAAATTGATGCTGCATAAGGTACTGAAACCTTGACTTTGTTATCTGATATCGTTTTCAAGTTATTGCAGAAATACGGGAGGGGGGGTATATTTACCCCACCCCCACCCCCACCTACGCCGCGCAAGTTATTGTATGTGAAGTAAAGTTTAAGAAAAGGTAAAACTCAGGTAACAAAAGGTCAAAATTTGACATTGAATAATACAAGAAATCGATACAATTTCCTTAACCGGTTTTGTCTCAGAAATACAGTGATGCTCTTTATTTGTTTGTATTTGGTCAAAAAGGACAAAGAATGCATTTTCAAAATTTGACGTCACGAGAGACCCATACCTTACTTGTTATCACTCAGTCAAAAATACGCATATCATTTTGAATTGTGTTATGGTGGTTTTAAAATGTAAAGTTAGTTAACATTAACACCGGCGCCCCAGTGGGCCTCTGAGACAACTTCGTCATGGTGGGGGAGGGGGGTTCAAAATGACCCCCCGTCTAACTCGAAAACGAAAAGAGATATAAAGACGCGGAAAAAAAATTTGAAAACTCTCATTGTTTACATTCAAAGTTAACAGACCATTTTAAGCTAAGGTCAATATTAAGGTCACCAGAGGTCATCAAAGGTCAAATTTCATATTTTTGGGACTTGGCTTCGAACAACCCCGTATATATTGTGAACTATGATAGCTAGAAACAAAAGAAAAAGAAAAAAACACAACTAAAAGCTAATTTAATTTGCAATCGCACTAGGTGTCCCCAAAATTGAGCTCGGATCAATAGTTTAGGCTCCAGAGGTCATCGAAGGTCAAAAATGCAGTTTTTGGTATTATTTTTCGTTAATAACTTTTTATATAATAATAATAGAGCAATAAATGTAACACCATCGTGTTCGTCTCGACAAGGAGCTTTGAAACATATACAAAGTGACCCTTTCAATATCAATTTCAAAAAATTTGCCTCAGGTGAAGGTCACTTTGGTGACCTGGGTAAGTCATGTTGCATATGGGTCGATGCGGCTAGACGAGAAAAACAACAGTGTGTCAACCGATCGTCTCTATCTCCTGCTCTATCAAAAGGTATTAGCAAATTTGCTTATCGAACCTTAGATGACCTCAATGACCTTGTAGAGAATCAATGGTCAAACAACCTGCACTTGGTCATCCAGAAAAGCCACAAAAACATGATTCTGAAAAAATTAGCTTGATGAGTCGTATAATTTCTGAATTGGGAAGCATTTGTTTTATTTTCCTATTCACTCATAATGGGGAGGTCAGAAAATTGACCTTGACCTTAGGTCAGCATAAAAAATCGCAAGATGACAAGTTGTTAGGTACTTTAAATCTTTATGAATCCTGCAATTTTCAAATATTTCGGAACACAAACTGTGGCTTTGGCACGATCCAAACATTTTGGAAGGCAAAGTCAACTTAAGTGACCTGATGCCCTGACCTCGGTTGACCTGAAGTAAATTTTTTGACAAAGTGTGGAAAAATTGATGTTAAGACAGCTATGCAAAATTTGGCGGCGCTGCGCGCCGCCGTTTTCCCGCTATTCCGGAAAGAACCTCAGGGGGGGGGGGGTCAAAATGGACCCCTCCCCACCAGGGCGAGGGATTTATTAACATTACCATAAACATTGTGGGGGCACCGAAATACACATCATCATCATAATTAATTCCTTTCTTGTCATTTTACAAAACAATGGTAAATTTTGGTCAATAAATCTTTTTTTTTTCAATCGCAAGATCGCTAATATTGTAGTCTTGACATTTGCTATCTTCTTAATTGTTCACGTTTTTTTCTTCTTCTAAATGGAATGTATACGGTCGTTTTAAAAGTTTAAAAGGCTGATTTTGGTCAAAATTGTGTGTAGTGACGTCACTAACCCGCCATTTGCTTCGGGGGGGGGAAAACAACCCCCCCACTCAGGGATTCTCACAAAAGATCACAAACGAACAGCGCTATCAACGCCAAACTTATGTTACCTTATTCTACATAAATTTGCCGTCATCAATGCAAAAAAAAACCACACACATCGTCGAAACTTTTCCGAGTTATATCGAATTTAGTGACGTCCCTACACACCACTTTGTTACAAATATCAGCTAAGCACTAACAGGCTGTAAATAGACGATTCCTTAACCCGGCATTGGCTGGGGTCTCAGCCGAACGCCATTGGCTGGGGGGGGGGCGAAAAACGCCCCCTCGTTATCTCCCGAACCAATAATCGCAGCGAGACGCGCGAGACGGAAATCGAAAGCTCTCAACGAGATCACTCTTAAGCGTACTCGAAATTGTATGAATAAGGTCATATTTTAGGTCACAGTCAGGTCAAAGGTCAAATGGTAGTTATTTTTAGTTTTTGAACCATACTTCCCATCCAAAGGCGTATATTAAGACGAAAATCGCACAAAGTGCTCTAAGATGTGTGGTGCATCTCTCGTGTAAGCAAAAATAAATTGTAAGCAAAGGTCAAGGTCAAGGTCAGGTCAAATCAGGTAATTATTTGCAAGAGATAATGTGACACATGTTTTATGGGTTATCTTACACAAATAACTTGATTATAGCAGCCATTTGCATATGTAATATCCGATACAAGGTCAAGGTCAGGTAATAAAAGGTCAAATTTGAAAATATATATATATAAATTAAAAATGATTTTATATAATCCAGTTTTGTCTTAGCAACATATTGTTACTATTATTTGTAAGTATCTTTTCAATAAAGACCCCAAAACTTACTTTAAAAAGTAACGTAATGAGGTAATCATACTTTTGGAGCAATCAGTGATTTAAAAATAAAGATTTGGCTTTAAAATTTGGTTTAGGTAATGTACATATGTGGTTCTTTTACATATTTTCCTTTTTTAAGTTTGATTTTGTTGGCATTAAAAAAAACTTTTTTGGGTCAAAATCCAAAGTTTTCAAAAATCCGAGATAGCCATTTTCTACCCTTGCAATTTGCTATCTTTTGATGTTTTTGAGTTCTATTTTGCTTAACCCGCGACCGTCTGGGCCTCTGCATTTCCTTCGCCTGACTGGGGGGGTGTTTGAACACCCACCCCCTCTAACTCGGCTCTCATGGCACATAGACCAAAACAAAAGACACTGTTCGAACCGTTTTCAAAAATCATTGCGAAACTTTATTTACTTTTTTCGCTCACGTAAAAACTCAGGTCACTAGAGGTCATCGAAGGTCAAATTTTCAAGTTTTAGACATCGCTCCAGAAACCCCTAAAATATCTCGGAAACTATGGCTATCTAGAAACAAACATTCAAAAAAGACAAAATCGCTAGCCAATGCAATTTGCAAATCGCACCTTTAATCCCTCAAAATTTACCTCAGGTCAATAGTTTAGGCTCTATCAGGTCATTAAAGCAAATCAAGCTGATTTTGGCAAAACATATTGCACACCACTTGGGGGGCGGTCAACACCCCTCCTGTTTTATTGATTATACGAAAAAACGGTGGCGCGGTAGTTCCACCAAATTGAACATAATAAGTCATTGATCCTTTTAGCACATTTTGCGAAAACTCAAGTTTCGTATCGAGTTACGTCAGGTGACACCCACCTACCAAAACGTTTGTGTTCGTGCCATGACCACAGTTTCTAAAGGATTGATATCAAACTTTAATCATTATATTAAGTCATCAGTAACTACAACATGTTCATCTCGGATTTGAGATATCGGTTACCTGATGTCGGGTCAGTTTTGTGTCCTTCCCACTATAAGTCATTGTAAAAAAATATTCAAATGCTTTATTTTTCGACGATATCAGTCCAATTCTTATTGAACAATGTTATAATAGGATAATATGTATGATCCAAGTGCAGGTTTTGCTCATGGGGCTACCGTCCGTTGCTTTTGCATTTTCAACTGGGGCATTCCACGACATTTCGAAAATTTTGTATCCCAAATTACACCCTCATCTTTCACTTTTTGTTAAAATTGGTGTATAAGGTAATCTTGGGTCCTGAATTCAGCTGTGCAAATATTAATTTGATCTGACCTCAGGTTATCGAGTTATAGCCTCGGGCATTTTGCAGGGTCACGTTGCAGAGGTGTTTTCGGAGGCCGAAAGACTGCATTTGACTTAACCAAATACTACAAATACTTGTATGGCTGAGTTCACAATGAAACTATTTTTTTCTGATTTTTTGGCGTGACCTTGAATGACCTTGACCACGTGACCTTGTGATATTTTTTTTTCGATGACTTCGTGTGACCTCGGATACACCTCTGATTTCAATTTTTCACCTCTCAAAACACTTGTCAATGTCTTGTCTAACAATGCAACCAATGACAAAGCTGAGTGTTTCCTCTACTTTCCATATTTTCCATATATATATATATACGTGCGTGTTTTCGAATTACCCCCAAGGGGAATGGGTAACGGGCAAATATCTGCCAAGCTATGAAACCGATTTGGACAAGGTCTTTACCATTTGATCTGGCGTGGTCTAAGACGGTGCCGTATATAATTGTATGCACTTTGGTCAAATATGAGTGGACCAAATTGGACCAAAACCACCACCAAAAATCGTTGCAGGACGACATCTTGCCCAAACCATATGGGGACCGATTTGACAGTATCTTAACCATTCGATCCAGCGTGGTTCAAAACGTTGTGGAGAATAGTTTTATCTACTTTGGTTTCATCTAAGTGGACAAAATTAAAAAAAAAAACACGTTGCAGACGACGCCATTCTCAGAACATATCTATTTGATTTGGACAAGATCTTCACCATTCGATCCGGCTTGATCCAAAACAATGTCATGTTAAAGTTTGACCGAGTTTGGTTCAATTAAAGTGGACCAAATTGGACCAAAACCAACAAAACTGGTGGTTTTGTCCGATTTGGTCCGTCCACTTAAATTCGACCAAAAAGATTAAACTCTATACGGTCTTGCTTTGGAACAAGCCAGATGAAATGATGAAGACCGTGTCCAAATCGACCCCATAGTTCGGAGCATGACGTCATCTGCAACGATTTTAGCGTTTTTAGTCTAATTTAATCCCCTTGGATTGAATCAAATTAGATAAAACTGTCCACCACAACGTTTTGAACCAGGCCGGATCGAATGGTGAAGATTCCTTCCAAATACGTACATAAGGTTCTGAGCATGACGTCATCTGCAATTATTTTTAGTTTTTTGGGTATAATTTGGTCCACTTAGATTGAATCAAATGAGATAAAACAGTCCACCACAACGTTTTCAACCACGCTGGAACGAATGATGAAGATTACGCCTAAATCGGTGCATTAGGTTCGGAGCATCATGTCCTCTGCAACAGTTTTTGGTGTTTTGGTTGGTTTTGGTCAAATTTGGTCCACTTAAATAAGATCAAAGTCGAGTTAACTCTAAGCGGCCCCTTTTGGACCAAGCCAGATCAAATGGTTAAGATCGTGTCCAAATTGGAAACATATGTTCGGAACTTGAAGTCATCTGGGATGATTTTGGGTGGTTTTGGTCTTATTTGGTCCAATTAGATTCAATCAAAGTTGATAAAACTTCTTGAAGACACTTTTTTGGACCATACACGATTCATTGAAGAAGACCCGTTCAAGTCGGTCCCATATGTTATGAGCATGACGCCATCTGCAACGATTGTTGTCGTTTTGATCTAATTTGGTCCACTAAGAATGAACCAAAGTAGATCAAAACTCTTCTCCACAACGTTTTAAAACACGCTGGATCGAATGGTTCAGATACTGTCCAAATCAGTCCCATAGGTTTGGAGCATGATGTCGTCTGCAACGATTTTTAGGTGGTAGTTTAGGTGGTTTTGGTCCAATTTGGTCCACTCATATTAGACCAAAGTGCATACAATTATATACGGCACTGTCTTAGACCCCGCCAGATAAAATGGTGAAGACCCGTCCAAATCGGTATCATAGCTTTGCAGCTATTTGCTCGTTACCCCTCTCTCTTGGTGGTAATTCGAAAACACGCACGTATATAGATGGAAAATATGGAAATTAGAGAAAAAAAAAACACCTTTTTTATTTGTTGTATTGTTAGACAAGACATTGACAAGTATTTTGAGAGGTGAAAAATTGAAATCAGAGGTGTACCGAGGTCGCACGAGGTCATCGAAAATGTAACAATTGTCACGTATCAAGTTCATTCAAGGGTCACGCTAAAAAAAATCAGAAAAAAACTTCGTTTAATGTGAAACACAGCCATACAAGTATTTTATAACGTTGGTTAAGTCAAATGCATCTTCGGCCCGAAAACAACCTTCTGAACCGTGACCCTGCAAAATGCCCGAGGCTATAACTTCAATAACCTGAGGTCAGATCCAGCTAATTATTATACAGCTGAATTCAACCCAAGATAACCTATACCACCAAATTTTGAACAAAAAGTGAGAGATGAGGGTGTTTTCGACTGGTCGAAATGTCGTGGAATGCCCCAACTTTCAAATCGCTCAGTATAGGGCTGTGACGTAATCGGTGCCTCGCATCTGATTGGCTCTCGCTGTGGTTGCCATAAAAGGCGCCGCTTTTCTCCATACTTACCTACCAGATGTGGGTAGTTTTATTAGCAAAGTAATCTTGGGTAGTTGCTAACCACGTGGGTAGTAGTGATTAGCACAAATGATCATTTGGATGAAGTAGGTAGTTGGCGGATAACATTTTTTTTTATAAATGAAAGAAATAACAAAACTGCGGGTCGGGTGGGTACTGGGTAGCCACAAGCCGGAAAAGCGACACCTCTAGTTGCCATGTGTCATGCTGATGGAGCTCTTGCAAGGCGGTGGCCTTGCCTTTTTTGCTGAGGTAAGGGCAGTGGCGGCGGAAAAGAGGGACAGGAGGGGCAGTTGGCGTTGCCCCCCACTTAGCCAAAAGGCGCTTTGTGTTAAGCAGGTGATGCTGGCCTGAAAGGGGGCGCTCTGGACGCCCATAAGAAAGGGCGGTCTGGCCACTTGAGAGGGGGCTCTGATTGTCAGAGATTGAGAGAGGGGGGGGGGTGGCTCTGGCGGCTGGCCTCCAAAAAGGGTGCTATGGCAGTCAGAGGGCGCGCTCTGGCAATCAGAGGGCGCGCTCTGGCAGTCAGAGGGCGCGCTCTGGCAGTCAGCGGGCGCGCTCTTGCCGCCAGAGGGCAAAAACGCCAAAAACGGCAAAAACGCAGAGGGCAATAACGTGGTAAAAACGCCTCAGGTGGCGCCAACCAAATCTGGCATGGGAAAATTGGCCACTGTTACCGACGAAATTGTCCGAACGATCTGGGCCGGGTATTGCCTCACATATTTAGCTAACCAGCGGTTCCCACGACGACAACTGTTCCCATAAATTTACAGTGACAACTTACGTGCCCGCACGGCGGCCAGCCACCGCAACTCGGGCGGGCGCGAACTCACCCGAGTGCCGAGTCGCCGTTACTATTATCGTTATGGCACATATATTGTACTGTGTGGCAGCTGTGCGTGCCAGTAGAGTAGTCAGCCCCAGCATCTCAGTTTGGTGCGCTCGGCCAAGCAGATCGGTAGCTCGTTAAAATCATCATTAAATTATCGAATTCAACAACCCAATCTCGGCCCAGTAATTATTTTGTATTGTATCTCACTGTATGCGCAGCGGTATTTGTCGTGGCCCGACCCGGCCACGGCAGTCTTATTTGGAAAGCCGCCGAGAGCAGTTCTCGGCGGCCAGTGGCTCCACCGGCTGTACGTCACGAGTTGTGTGCGCCGGTGTTACGAGAATTGATAGGCCTGCCTCGTGCAGTAACCTAATTGCGGCTGGAACAAAGCCGGACAGTGAATTTAGTAACGCGGCTCCTGTGCGTGTGTCTGTGCATCTATATCAACTTATCATCTATAACTACGTTCTTCATTCTACACTTCTAGACTACAATAAACTCTTCAAAATTGCACTACTTTACACCACGAATCTGACCTCTTCAGCTACGAAAAATGTCGCAGGCCTCAGAGCCAGAGGAAACTGGAGAACGTCGGCGACAGGACGGGTTAGCACTAGTATAGAACTGTAGAGCAAAATGTTTTATAACGCTTTCCCCCATATACCGTGAATGCATTGCACCACGGATTTGATCACCAGTCGGCAGGCACATGCCTTGTTAGCAAACTAGACATCTACCAGACGGAGAGCCAGAGCGGACTGTGCGGCTCATTTCGGCCCACAGTTCACACATGCCAGCCGTGCGGCTCCGATCCAATCTCAGCCGGCTAAGTCAAAACCAATACGTGTCCGACTACCATATAGCCCAAGACCATATAGCCCAAGACCATATAGCCCAAGAGGCTCGATAACTAATCAGCCGCTCAGAGAGATAGCCGGGCCGGCTCTATAGCTGGGGTAGCAACCACTCTCGGAACCGTGCAAACTGTGTCGGCCGCAATCCGTTTATTGCCAGCTACTCAATGGGTATTATGACAGCCATCATAACCCAATTTATTTGTCAAGAGAACACTGATTTAGACGTGTTTAATATTGTAAATGAGACTAAAGAGCGCATAGTCATTAAATGGAATGTTTCACATTTGTAATGGTTTTGAACTGAGATAGCCATTATCTTTGGCCGTTATTGAAAAGTATAAATTACTAAAAACATTTATCTAAATACTGAACCGTTTTAATTGAATTTTGAATTTGCAAAAGGGGGTCTTTTGACCTGCTCATAACTAGTCCAAACTTGGCACATTAGAAACGTAACATCCTCTAAAAACATGCAAAAGAGAATGGCGGACACTTTCAACTTCTTTAGATGTCGCCCTGGTATTGATGTGAAACGGAGCAATGCCCTGAGGCTATTTTCATGTCGCTTGCCATAATGTGGGTTTATATGGCCCGATTGACGTCACATTTGGCGGGTAACTTTCGTTTGACGTATAGAATCACTTCCCGAGTTTTCAGCTTGACCTGACCTTTCGCGACCTATCATGACATAGGACTAGTGTATAGGCTACATATACGGATTGCCTATAGGCAGTGGCGGCGGAACGTTTCTGGGCAAGGGGGGGCACTCCGATTTCACTCCTCAAATTTCAATCCCTCAGCCCAATTGAAATCGTTGCTGACCGGGGGGGAGGGGGTGGATCGGGTCTCAGCAGTGGTCGCATTTATCTAGTGTAAATTGGTGTTTGCTCCAAGGGCAGAGCGGACCATGCCCCGTTTGCCCCTTGGTAAGATATCTGGTTTCGCGCGCTGTATGCACGCTTATAATAAATATAAAGTATTATACTTCATAACCAAGGCAATAGTACCACGGTAGCGGTCTCCCATGCGGCATCCTTCATCGCAGGTGTCGATGACGTCATAGGTGGTGTCAGCATGCCGGAAGCGGAAGGCCGCCGCGTAAGCGTTCAAAAGACGAAGTTCAAACGGGAATACAACTGTTTTCCCGTAATATTAAAAAAAAAAATAGGATGGAATTCATTTATCTTTACTTGGAATGTTCGAATCGGCACGATATTTCTCATTTTTAAGTCATTTAATTATATTTCGGCGATTTTCAACTGACGTCACCTGGCCTTGAGTGCGACCGCTGCCACCTGGCCGCAGGCCATCCCAGTCAGGATCAAATAGCGAGCGCCGAAGCGACTCGAACCCGGGCTGCCACTACCGGGATTGATCAGAAGTCCAGCGCTCTCCCACTGAGCTACAGGGGCGGACAGCTGCTGCTTGCCAAAAACCTTCGTATCAAAATCACTGACTGAATTTATTTACCATGTGGTATGCAGTGCTGTTGGCACCTCGGTGTCTCCTATCGCTTTCCTCTATTACCAGCACTGTCTTCATCATCTCATAATTTGCCTCCTCTGTGTTCCGCCAGATGGAGGACGACATGAATGCATATCTGGCCAAGCCGAGCTGGCCGCCGCCACTGGAGGTGCCCGAGCCGAGCGAGCTCGACTCGCTGGCCGACTCGCTCTCTATCGAGTCGCCGATGTTGGAGCAGCCCCGGCGCGAGTCGGCCTCACAGATCGACGAGTTCTTCACGGCGGCCGTGCGCCGGCGCTCGTCGTTCATGGCGATCCTGACGGCGCTGCGCGGCATGGAGGAGGACGAAATGACGGCCAAACCGGAGACGAGCGGCGCCGACCAGCCGGCTGTCACCGCCGAGCACGTGATGGCGCTGCTCCAGTACGACCGCGCCCTGGCCAGCGGTGCAGGCGCGCCCTCCATGGAGGAGGTAGCCGCGCTGACGGCGCGCGCCCCGCAGCCGGCCCCCGCCGCGGTCGCCGCCGGTTTTTCATCTCCGCTGTCGCCGCAGACGATGCCTTCGGCGCCCCCCAAGGGTTACCGGGGCCGCTACTGCCTGCCGCCGACGCCGCCCATGTCCGACTCGGGCTCTCCGCCGCCGCCGCCGCCCCCGCCGTACGGGCGCGGCCCGCCGCCCGCCTGGATGGCACAGCAGCTGCTGGGCAACCCGCGACAGCTGATGGGTGACCTGCGTCACCTGATGGGCGACCCCCGTCACCTGATGGGCGACCCCCGTCATCTGATGGGCGACCTCCGACACCAGCCTGAGTCACCGAATGCCGAGCGACGCCGCTACAACCGACGCAACAACCCCGAGTTGGAGAAGCGTCGCGTCCACCGCTGCCACTTCGTCGGTGAGTCAGGAGCGAGTGTGCCTGGACGGGGACAGCTGCCACTTTCGTCGGTGAGTCAGGAGCGAGTGTGCCTGGACGGGGACAGCTGATGGGATCCGCATCACGAGTGATGAGTTAACGTACAGTGACGCCTTTCTCGAATATGTACTGTTCTGGGCGACAGGATTGTTTTTCCTGTCAATGCAGAAGCGTGGATATGGTGTGGAGAACAAATGTCATGAACTTGTGTGATTTCCTAGCTAGGCGGTGGTGCTTTCAGTGGCAGCCAGGATACTATTTTCGTCCGTCTTTGAGAGGCGCATGTCTGTCAGCTGCAGTGAAGTGGGCTGCAGTGGGGCATGGCTCATCGGGGCGGGTGGAGGTTTGACTCCAACCTCCGTCTATGGGCTGACGTCTCAGTCCGGAGCTGTCACGCGGGGCGGGTGGGAGGTGACTCCAGGTTCCGGCTTAATGGCTGACGTCTCAGTCGGAGCTGGTCACAGCGGGGCGGGTGGGAGGTGACTCCAGTCTCCGGCTAATGGCTGACGTCTCAGTCCGGAGCTGGTCACAGCGAGGCGGGTGGGAGGTGACTCCAACCTCCGGCTAATGGCTGACGTCTCAGTCCGGAGCTGGTCACAGCGGGGCGGGTGGGAGGTGACTCCAGTCTCCGGCTAATGGCTGACGTCTCAGTTACCGGAGCTGGTCACAGCGGGGCGGGTGGGAGGTGACCCAGCCTCCGGCTAATGGCGACGGTCTCAGTCCAGAGCTGGTCACAGCGTGCGGGTGGGCGAGTTGACTCCAACCTCCGGCTAATGGCTGACGTCTCGTCCGAGCTGGTCAAGCGGGCGCTGTGGAGGTGACTCCAACCTCCGGCTAATGGCTGACGTCTCAGTCCGAGCTGGTCACAGCGGGGCGGTGAGAGGTGACTCAACCTCCGGCTAAGCTGACGTCTCAGTCAGCTGGTCACCGGGGCGCGTGGGAGTGACTCCAGTCTCGGCTAATGCTGACGTTCAGTCCGAGCTGGTCACTTGCGGGGCGGAACTGGGAGGTGACCCAGTCTCCGGCTAATGGCTGACGTCTCAGTCCGGAGCTTGGTCACTGCGGGGCGGGGGTGGGAGGTTGACTGCCAGTCTCCGGCTACATGTTCTGACGTTCTCAGTCCGAGCTGGTCACAGCGGGCGGGTGGGAGTGACTCCAACCTCCGGCTATGGCTGACGTCTTCAGTCCGGAAGCTGGTCACAGCGAGACGGGTGGAGATGACTCCAACCTCCGGCAATGACTGACGTCTCAGTTCCAGCTGTCACCAGCGGGGCGAGGGGAGTGACTCCAACCTCCGGCTAATGGCTGACGTCTCAGTCCGGGCTGTCACAGCGGGGCGGTGGAGGTGACTCCAGTCTTCCGGCTAATGGCTACGTCTCAGTCCGAGCTGTCACAGCGGGCGGTGGAGGTGACTCCGTCTCCGGCTAATGCGCTGACGTCTCAGTCGAGCTGGTCACAGCTGAGGCGGGTGGGAGGTGACTCCAACCTCCGGCAATGCTGACGTCTCATCCGGAAGCTGGTCACAGCGGGCGGGTGGAGGTGACATCCAGTCTCCGGCTAATTGGCTGACGTTCTCAGTCCGAGAGCTGGTCACAGCGAGGGCGGGTGGGAGGTGACTCCAACCCGGCTAATGGCTGACGTCTGCAGTCCGGAGCTGGTAACAGCGGCGGGTGGGAGTGACTCCAGCCCGGCTAATGGCTGACCGTCTCAGTCCAGAGCTGGTCACAGCGGGGCGGGTGGGAGGTGACTCCAGTCTCCGGCTAATGGCTGACGTCTCAGTCCGAAGCTGGTCAACTGTCGTGTGCCATGGCCTGTCTGTCGAAACTGAGCCGGACTGGCGGCCGAAAAAGGCGGCCGTTCTCAGGCGCTGACTCAGACTGACCCGACAAACAGGTCGTGAGCGAGGGCTGTTGTCGGCCGCTGCGAGAGGCGCCAAATCGCCGTGTCGCAGCGCCTAATGCCGCCGCCATGCACCTGTAATCCCAGTGTGTGTCGGCTTGTCCGGCGGAGAGGCCATCCTGCAGCGCCAGCCAGCCACTATCTGGTGCAGCATCACGGAAACGGCCACTTATCGGCTTCGCTGGCTTTTGCTGTGCTTAAGGCCAAACTGGCACGAATTGTATTCAAATTTGATGGTTCATAGATAACGCTTCGAAAAAGGTTATCTATGAAAAAGCTTAATTGCGATTGTAAATCTAAGGGTTGTGACATGTACACTTCCCGAGAAGTAGTAGGTATGATGTAGGTTTTCGAATATATTACGTTTACTGATATCGAAATAAAAGCAATTAGCAAATTGTATATAGTATATCTTGTTGAGGATGTATTCGCTCTCCATGATTCGGAGAAATAAATTATTTAATGGGACAGAGGCGAGGCAAATCATGCATATTTTACCGGACTCTTTCCCACGACGCCGGAATGCTTCATTTCTTCTCTCAAAGACATTGTCGCTGGATAAAATTTATATGGAAACCTATCCCTACCATTAGCATCAATAGTTTAGTTGTGTGAGGGTCATACTGGCCGTGCAACATCCGGCAAAGTCGCTCAGTCTCCAGTAAAGCTCTTCTTGGAAATGTCCTGAAAATATCACAATATCGCATATGCAGGTTCATGGGAGGAAAGTTCCAGCATGTTGTATTGTCAGTTTGGTCTTACTACTTGACTCCAGGGAGTGTGCAAGTCATACAGCAGTTCCGTCCAATAACCAGGACTCACTCCCTTCTGGTCATGTTCACTCCGTCTAAAAACATGTTTTACCTAGAATTGTACAAAGCAGCGCTGTGTGTTCTGTCAGAATGTTTTACTGTACCGTTGCATGGTGACACACCATGGAATGTTCGGCAAACATTGTGCAGCGTGCGCGCGCGCGTGTGTGTCTGTCTGTGTCGTGTGCGTGCGTGCGTGCGTGCGTGCGTGCGTGCATGCATGCGTGCGTGCATGCATGCGGTGCGTGCGTGCGTGCATGCGTGAGTGCGTGAGTGCGTTGCGTGCGTGCGTGCGTGCGTCGTGCTCGTGCGTGCGTGCGTGCGTGCGTGGTTGCGTGCGGCTGCGTGCGTTGCGTGCGTGCGTTTTACGTGTAAGTACTTTGCGTGTTACTGTTACTGCGCAGTCTGTACGTTCGACCAGTGGATTGCAATCTGTCTTCAAACATACCATCAATCATGACGGAAATGGACTTCCATTAAAGGGATCATAAGACCTTTTCGAATGTCTTCTAATAATTTTCTGGAGGATGGAAGCGATGCAACAATGTTTGTCGAACGTTATTTTCCCATTTTTCACGAAATGTGTATATTAATAAAGCTATTTGATAAGCTTTTGTTATTAATTACATTCAGATTATATCAGCACTAGCAATTCTGGTCCAATGCAAAGAAGAAAACATTTGCTCTATAAATGCAAAAAATGAGGCATATATTGCGTCTGAATACAAACAATGCACAACTAAAACGTTGTGTAAACAAATTTGGTGGCAATTGCGATCATGTGCCTGCAATCGTCGAAACATTTCCCCACCACTGCTACTAAATTATAACAGACCAAAAAGTGACTTTCGATTTACAAGTAGAAGCAGGACGATGCATACCGGGTCATCAGCGATCATAATCGCCTATAATACAATGTTTTTCTAAGTCATCATCTTCAACTGATTTCCCATGACGGTGCCAAAGGAATTATTCTGCTACCTCTGTATCTGTTATTTTGACGGGCTTGAATGGCCGTCGGGGGTCATCCCTTCAACTTAAATTGGGCATTGGAGTCAACTATTATTGAATGATAATGGATACCCGCAGTCATTAAGAATGACATATATCTGATTGCATGAACTGAGTATGTAACAATAAATTCTGAACCAAACTTTTGCCTTTTTCCACTACTTTGGGACCATAATCATTGCAGGAAGATACGGAAAAAGGCACGGGCTTATTGTGTTTTATTTACGGCCTCTAACAGGCAGCACTTATTGCGTGAACGCCTTACTAAGTATTTGAACGTGATTTTGTATACTTAGAGACATTTCCAAGCTTTATGAATAAAAATCTGCAATACAACTTAGCCTCGTGTACCAGACTGCATTGCCACCTCCAATAAAGTGGAAAAAGGTCTTATGATTCCTTTAAAGGGAAATATTCACCTTTTCTCTAAAAAATGGAGTTATTACTTGAAATTGACAGAAGATATAAAAATATATTGTAAATTAATCACATTTTGCACTCAAAATGTCCTGCTGAAAGACATTTCAAGTTAAAGTTGATAAGCGTTCCACACTTTTAACGACCGGTACTTGCAAGTTCTTTTGGTCTTCATCAAACTGCGAGCTTTTCCCGTATTGCTTTTTTACGCAATGGAGTGGAAAATATATTTTAGGTTCTGCTTCTTATGATTATGTGCCCGCCGATCCTCTACATCTAATAGCTATTGAATGAAAAGGTAACCTAAATAGCAGCTTACCGATGCGCTTTTACGGCGGCTCAGTTAGTGGTTGCGACCCACAATTTTTAAAATTGCTTCATTATTTTCTTCATTGGGAACTTTGTATAATTTTGTCTCTAGCTGTATATAATCTCACTATGCTTTATATAATCATGAAAAATAGTAACTTTTCTTCCAAAAATTAACAAGCATTAAAAAATGGAAAGACATCAGAAGCCCATCGATGCGCTTGGACGGCGACCTATTTAGTGTCTGCGATTTGTTTCATTGACCAATCAGGGACGTTGTCACGCGTCTTGGCGCACTTGCTTCATTTCTGGCATTTTTACTTGTTTACACATGGAACGTAGGGAAGGACAACGTTGTCAGTGACCGTCATGAAGGAAGCACACTAGGTACTTGCTTTTTTCCTTCTGACAAGGTTGTAGTGAGATAATAATTTGATTGAATTTGTAAATGTAATAACATTATTTCTATACCATAAGGGAAGCCTAAGAAATGTTGTTAAAACAATACAAGGCGAATTTTTCCATTTAAGGCTGACATTCGTATGTATCCATGTGTCCGACAGGCTGCACCAAGGTCTACACAAAGAGCTCCCACCTGAAGGCGCATCAGAGGACTCACACAGGTGAGGAGCCACCGCCGCACCCTCGCTTCCAGCTCAGTGGTTAATAGCGCTGCTTTTCGAGATGGTCGGAAATTCACTGTCCCAATCGGCAGTCACTGAACAGACTCGGTGGTAATCACAATCAGTACTTTTTACTCAAGGCTATGGCTACTGCTAGTTTGCGGCAGAATCTGCGTATGACCCAATTATGACGTCAGCGGATATGACATCATACCTCCGGCGAAGTGTCGTGCCCCGATCGGGGCACGAAACAGCGTCTTTTAAAAGGGCCTGTGTCCGGTCCTGTGTCGAAACTACTGAACACGCGTCCTGGAGGGGAGGGGGCGAAATCCGCCCACCCCTCCTGTTCTTTGACCATAGCGGAAAAACGGCGGCGCGCAACGCTGCCGTTTTTTTGCATACCTGTTCGAAAATGAACTACCCATATAATGTTAAACACTTGGTCTCGGGTCATCTCAGGTCAGGTCACCAGACTAGGTTACGTGATGACCTCACCTCCAAAACGTGTTTGGTCGTATGCAGACACAGTTTTCAAACGATCGATTTCGCACTTGCAGGATGTCATACGGTCATGGGTATCTACCATTTGTTCATATCGGATTTCTGATATCGGTGACCTAAGGTCAGGGTCAATTTTGTGACCACCGACACTTGTTTGTCAATAACTCTTGACATAATGCATATAGTATAGAGACGTGGAAGTGGTACCAATGTGTTTGTCTCGTCGAGACACGTCCTTCAATATGCAGCATGACTTACTTGGGTCACCACTTGACCTTGACCTAAGGTCAAATTTCCAAGTTGACCTCACCTGTAAAAATGAAAATGATTCGAAGCGGCTTGAAGAGACAAACATGATGGTGCCAAACGAACTGCTTTCTCGTATTAGTTAACAAGCAAAAAGCAAAACACGTTTTTGTAAAAATATCCTTTTTGACCTTCAATGACCTATGGAGCCTAAAATATTCACCTGAGCTCAAATTTGTGAACATCCAGCTCGATTACAAATTTTAAGAGCTTTCTATTGCGTCTTTACGTTTTCTCCTAGCTACTGTAGTTTCCGGGATACTCGGGGGGTATCTGGAGCAAAGTCCAAATCTGGAAAATATAACCTTTGATGACCTCTGGTGACCTTGATATTGATCTGACCTAAAAAACTGAAGTATTTTCGATAGAGCTTGTCTCAGGCTCGAGACCTGAGGCATTGCGTGTTTTTTTAGATAATAAGGGCGGGAAAATCCGCCCCCCTCCCCTCCAGGGCGTGTTATTCTCAGAGGCCCTCCAGGGCGCGTGATAACCCGCGCCCCACTAGGGTGTGTGTGTGTGGGTGTGGGGGGTTATTTGAACACCCTCCCTGCGGTTTTATCCAGATTACGAAAAAACAGCGACGCGCAGCGCCACAAAATTTGGTCTTACTTATCATTGATCCTTTACACACATTGTGCAAAAAATTTAGTTTCGTGTCGGATCAGGTTAGGTTACCAGGTCAGGTCAAGTGACCTTCGAAAAGCCTTTCGGTCATGCCATGACCACAGTTTCTGAGATGTCGGTATCAAACTTCTAGGATGGCATGAAGCCATCAGTATCTACAAAACGCTTATCTCGGAATTGCGATATCGATGTCCTGAGGTCGGGTTAGTTTCGTGACCTGCCCATTATAAGTCAATGGATACATATTCAAATGCTTCCTATTTCAAGGACATCAGTCAAATTCATTCTTGATAATGTTATCATAGGATATTCTTGCTGATCCAATTGCAAGTTTTGTTCAGTGACCCATACGGGGTCATCTGAGGTCATCCGAAGTCGCCAACATTTTTTATTAATATCTCTCGTGTTAATCAAGATAGAGAGGTGAATTTTTCACCAATGTGTTTTTCTCGTCGAGACACGTCTCCTAATATGCAACATACTTGGGTCATCACTTGACCTTGACCTGAGGCAATTTAAGTTGACCTAACATGGTCAACATGATGGTAATATGTCAAAGCGCATTGACGAGACAAACACATTGGCGTAAACAGTATTCCGTTATCTTTTGGGGTACAAATTTATTTGCGAAAAACTATTTTGCAAAAAACTTTTTTGGCTTTCATGACCTCTAGAGCCAAAAATATTGACCTATGGTCAAATTTGAGGACTTCTTGTCGTTTACAAGTTTCAATGGTTGGCGATATTTTTCAGTCTGTTTTTAGTTATATTTTTCAGTTTGTCATTTTTTTTATTTTTCAGTTTGTTTTTATTTTGTTTCCCGAGATATATGGGCGATGTCCTAAAACTGGAAAATGTGACCTTTGATGACCTCTGGTGTCCTCATTGTTGACCTGAGCAAAACAAATTATGGGACACTTTCAAAATAACTTTTGACGACATTTCAAACAATATTTTTGGTTATGGTTTAGGTCTCATAGGAGCCGAGTTAGAAAGGGGTGTTCAAACACCCCCATTAGGGCGTGAAAAATCCCCAGGCCCAGCTGGGCGTGGGCGTAGCGAAGTAATTCTTTCACCATAACCCATATTTCAATTTGTTCTACGAATTGCTATCTCAGTTCAAAACCCCATGTTAAAGGGTGAACAATCCCCTTTAATGCCGGATTGAATTGTAGCCCCCCCCCCCCGTGGTCCAATTTCTTTCAGACGAGTCGGACCTGGGTGACAGTGTATCGCTAATGTCGTTATCAGTGCTGACCGCTATCCATGTGCTCACATGTGGTATGTTTTGTAAACACTGATGGCTATTTATTTATTGCGATTTAATGTATTTTCACCAGAGATGCGTCCCTTCCATTGCGCAGTGGCACATTATGACGATATGTCGAGGTAACACCGCTGCATTTCTGCCGTCTATTGAGAGCCGTGGTCACGTGGTGTCGTATTTGATATTTGGCACAGGCCTCGGCTAATTCAAATGGATTAATTTTGTCCCAATGGATTATTGATTTGGTTTGCTGTGGCGCTGGTAGATGAAATGAAACGGATAAATGTATTGATTAATCTTTATCACATGTTATGCAATAATATTACCGCGGAAAAGCCTTACCTGAATTGAATCTGAACTCTAGCGCCATACACAAATAGCGGTTCATTGAGCACGTCCCACCAGCGTTTACACTGCTTGTGGTGTGCACAGACACTTTACCGTTGTTGCGGGTGGCGGTTGCGTTTGCACTACCCTGTCAGCAGCATTGGACCCCCCGTTCACGTGAGCCCCCTCCTCCGGACATGGGAACTCCCGGACATGGAAACCCCCTCCTCCGGACACACGAACTCCCCGGACACGGAAAGCCCCCGGACACGGAAACCCTCTCCTCCAGACACTGGAACTCACTGCACACGGATACCCCTTTCTCCGGACACGGAAACTCCCCGGACACGGAAACCCTCTCCTCCGGACACGGGAACTCCCTGGACACGGAAACCCCTTCCTCCGGACACTGGAACTCCCCGGACACTGAAACCCCTTCCCCCGGACACGTTAACTCCCCGGACACGGGAACCCTTCCTCCGGACATTGGGACTCTCGGACACGGGAACCCTTCCCCCGGACACGTTAACTCGCCGGACACGGGTCCTCCGGACACGTTAACTCCGCGGACAGGTGAGCCGGCCTTCGCAGTAGTGGGCGGCCGGAGTGTCCGGTCCGTCCCAGTGCCGCGGACGTGCCGTCCCGCGCCTCGAATAGCCGGCTACATGCGATAAGATTACCACGACTACCACGTCCCGTGACCTGACGGCGACGGAATGTGAGTGGGGGGGGGGGGCTCGCTGCATCTATCACTTGCCACCGGGAATAACGAATCGTGTGCATACCGCTCCACTTGCCAGTTCGGGTATGGGGCGCCGGCTTCTGGTGGCATCCTCCAGTCGGGTATGAGGCAGCGGCTCACGGGATGGCACAGTCGGTATGAGGCCGCGGCTCGGTGGCACCCAGTCGGTATGGGGGCGCGCAGCTGCAAAGGTGGCAACAGTCGGAGTATGGAGGCCCACGCGGCTCGGTGGCCACAGTTCGGGTAATGAGGCCTCGGGGCTTCGTGCACAGTCGGTATGGCCGCGGCTCGGTGGCACAGCGGGTATGGGGCCGTCTGGTCAAAGGTTGAGCACAGTACGCGGTATAAAGGCCGCGGCTCTCAGCACTGTTCCACAAGATTCGCGGTATGGGGCCGCGCATCTGGTGGACACAAGTTCGGGTATTGGGCCGCGGCTCGGTGCACAGTCGGGTTTTGGGCGGACTTCCTCAGATAGCGCAACCAGGTCGTAAGGTGCGAGGGCCGCGGGCCTGGTGGCACAGTTCGGGATATGGGCCGACGGCTCGGTGGCACTTTAATGTCGGGTAATAGGGACCGCAGGCTCGTAGGCACAAGTATTCGGGTATGGGCCGCGGCTCAGGGTGGCACGTCGGGTATGGGCGCGGTCGGTGGCAACCAGTCGGGTATGAGGCCGCGGCGTGGTGCCACTAGTCGGGGCGTTATTGGAGGCCGCAGCTCGGTGGCACAGTTCAGGCTATCGGACGCCGCGGCCTCGGTGGCACAGTCGGGTATGGAGGCCGCGCTCGGTGCACAGATCGGGTATGGGGCCGTCGGACTCGGTGCACCCAGTCGGATTTATGGGGCCGCGCTCGGATAGGCCACCATTCGGGCATTATGGGGCCCGGCTCGTGGCACATGTGGCGAGGTATGGGGCCGCCCGGCCTCTGCTGGCTCACAAAGTCGAGTATGAGGCCGCGCTCGGCTGGGCACAGTCGGGTTATGGGCTCGCCAGCTCGGTGGCACAGTCGGGTATGGAGGCGGCGGCTACGGTGGCACAGCTCGGGTATGGGCGCGTGGCACAACGCTCGGTGCCTGGCACAGTCTCGACAAGGATATGCATTGGCCGCGGGCTCGCCGGTGCACAAGTCGAGTTATGGGGGCCGCGGCTCGGTGCACAGTCGGGAATATATAGGCCGCGGCTCGGTGGCACAGTCGGGTTATGGGGCCGCTGGCTCGGTGGCACAGTCGGGTATGGGGCCGCGGCTCGGTGGCACAGTCGGGTATGGGGCCGCGGCTCGGTGGCACAGTCGGGTATTACGTCGATCGAGTGATGTGTCAGCTTCAGTGGCATCCGTGCTTCGTTCTATTTGGGATGCTTTCTTTGGCGCCCAGACACCATGGCTGCCAATCATTCTAAAACTGCGATTCTTGTGGCTTCATTCGTTCGGCGAGCACGGCTGTACAATTGAAATAAACTCAAAGGAAATAAGTGCTCAATGATGCGCAGTCATTCATTTTGGCAATGATATCCTAAAACCTAGCATCACAATACCTACTGCCTAGCACAACGACACAGTCGTATGATTGAGATCACCTGGTTTTGCATGGTATTATTTCAATCTGTTCTTACCACGGGTTTGTGTTGGTTGTATTCGTAGTTATTTGATCGTGACCTGGCATTACAGAGGTGTACACGGTTAAACAAATTTGCAACCGCAACCACCCGTAACCGTGGGGATCTAATCCGTAATCAATCGTATTCGAATGAAGTGCTTAGATAATGCACAGCTTGCATTATGACCTTGATAGCCTAAATCTTAGCATCACTATGCCTACTGCCTAGCGCAACAACAGTCGTGTGGTTGAGGTCACCTGGCTCAAGTCCGCAACCACCGGTAACCGTAAGGCTCAAATCCGCAACCGCCCGTAACCGCACCAAACGAATTTTGTAACCGTCTGTAACAGCTTATATGTACATTTTTTTAGCTTTTTAAAACAAACAACGTAACTGATTGTTGTTCAATAACCGTGTCGTTTTTTGCATACAAGTCATAACTGGTAAAAGGCAACTGGTGAAATGGGTCAAATGCATGGAGACATGAAGAGCTCCAGAAGCGCAAAAACTCAAGAAGCTACCCACAGAAATGTGATAATAATCTCGGTAACATACCGGCCGCGCCCCGGGCTGAGGTATTCAGCCGACCACTCTGGGGGGATAGAGGCAGATTCTGCTTCCCGCTCATTATCTTCCAAACCAATAAATGAAGTGAGACGCGCAAGGCGGCAATCAAGAGCTCTTAATAAGACGCTTCTAAAGAATACGTGATTAAAAAAAAAAAATGATCACATGTCAAGTCACGGTCAGGTTGAAGGTAAAAAATTCGGTATTGTAATTGTTGTGCCATTCTTTCCACCGACAGTCTAAAGTTAATACTTTACCACAGTTGATACTTTCGTCGCGCACTTTTCGGAGGTCACTCAGCAGGCCTACATTTGTCGGATCGTGGTTCACAAACCACCATATGTAATGGGGCATCAAGCCGTTATACTTTCGAACTCACACTAAATGGAGGAACAATTTGGCAATCTCGTTTCATACGTGACCGCTTCACCTCTTTTGTTATGAGTGACCACAGACCAGGACAATTTCTCAATTGGAAGTATAATTTCCGTTTGAGATCGATTCAAGCCTGGTCAGTGTTCTATCAGAAAAAATGTGACTTTTGGCCTCCAAATTGGATTTTTGAGCCTCCCAATATCGACACTAGGCGGCTCTCTCCTGAAAAGTGCCCGAGGCTATAGCCTGAAAACTCGCTCTCTCGGATTTTTTTTTTTTCCGTGTGATGTGTGTTATAGATATTTATTTTCTGGAACGCGTCTATTGCTAATCGTGCGTCTTATGTTTATTTGTTTTATACGTTAAAGGACACTGCCTCTTCGAGATGATTTCGCAAAGACAGGCCTATAACAATAAACACGGGCAGTAAGGAAAACCAATTTGTTATTTTTTTACCGGCCATCAACGGCTAACCCAAGCAGCGCAAAAAAAAGAAATTGTTTCTCGCAAAATCGAGAATGGCTGTGGCCCATCGATTAATCGCCTATAGTCGGTTCTAAACGTAGGATCACCTGGGGGGGGGGCAGAATCTCCCCTCCACTTCAGCGCAGTGTTAACGCAATTTTGACGGCCGCCCGCAGGGAATAGGGTTAAATGTTTTCTGACATGAATTTAGACAAAATGCTGAAGCTGAAAATATAACTATTTTCCTTTGTTGCACAAGGCTGCAATTAATTGATTTTGGAACGAAGTGGTGGCGAACTCGTCAAGGTCATTGGCTGAAAGAAAACTGATTTTTGAACGATGATCTTGGGCGCGAATGAAAAAGAAAAGAAAAAATGGATTTCATGGTGCTTATCAAATACGATTGCTCTTTAGCACATTTTTCTAGTAGTGCTTGTGCAAGGAGCACGAGTATATTTTACATGTTTTTCAATCGACCTTCTCCTCGAATGAACCAAAGTGAAAAAAATGATCTGAAGAAGGGTTGTGGGTTGTGCCCGAATGCAAATGTAAACCACAGTTTTTGTCTTCTCACTTTGGTACATTAAAGGAGAAAGTCGATTGAAAAACATGCATTTTTCTTTGAACAGACAGTGTCCCTTTAAATTCAGCTGAATAAGAAAACCACCACAACCGTAATCACAACTGCCCGTAACCGTGACCTTGAGCTGAAAACGCAACCGTAACCGGCCGTAACCACCCGATTGTACACCTCTACCTGGCAACATCAACGTAATGTGTCTACTTGCATAGTCAACATCCCAGCCAAGACTGCATGCAAGTGCATACAAAAGCTGACACGGTTTGTCAGCTATTACCGTTGACTCGCGATGAGCCCCACAAACTCATTAACCTGCGGCGCCTGTTCGGCCTAAGCCTCCAAACTGGCCAACTTTCGACGCGTTGTTGGCCGGCCGCTCGCCTGTCCTGCCATTGTTGCTTGCCCGGCTGCAGACTGTTGTGCTGGCCTGCTTGCTTGCGCGGACGTCGTCCTCAATCACCGGTCTGAGACCAGACGGTGCATGAGCGCCACGCTGCAGAACCTGTGTGCTGGCCTGCCTGCTGCTGCGGGACCGTCCCGTCTCTGATCACCCGTCTGGGAGTCCAGTACGGTTGGCCTGAGCGGCCCGCTCTGCAGAATGTTGTTGCTGGCCCTGGTGCTTGCAGCGGACGTCACGTTCCTCAGATCACGCTCTGAAGACCAGACGGTGCCATGAGCGGCCCGCTGCAGGACCCTGTGTGCTGGCCTGCTGCTGCTGCGGACCGTCCGTCCTCAGATCACCGGCTCTGAGACCAGACGGTGCCATGAGCGGCCCGGCCGGCCGGCTGCCGTTCGTTGTCCAATCGAGCCCATCGGCCGCCAGGACCGGTCCGAGCCGCCTGACTGACGTCACGCCGGCTGCAGTGACGTCACGAACCCGGGCTCAGAGACGACACGTGTAGAGGCGCCGACCAGCCGGCACTGGCGAAACAAATAGCAAAAACGTGCTGCACAGCCCGGTCGGATATGGGCACTTGCTATGTAAAACACTACACCTGGGATTTGATCGGAGCTTTCGAGGAGTCTGTAGGTGAAGCCAAACAAATATTTGTGCCTGTTGTTTCACATAACAATGATTCAAATCAAGGGCTTCACCTTCCACAGGTTTTGGGGCGGGGTGCACAGAGGCATTCTGCAGTTGATTCTTTCCATGCAACGCTCATAGCCATAGGCGTAATGTTAAAATCCGAAAATGTTGGAGGTGTTTCTCCGTCCCCCCTGTGGCAGAGCCCCTGATTCAAATGGTTCTATAAGTGTATGAAGTTTGACTGTCGGAAAATTTGGCGTCTTTGCCAGTTTGGCGGCTACGTTTAGAATATGTTGTCCGCCGCCGTTCTGGTGGCACTAGCGGATCCAGGGGGGGGGGCGGCAGGGGCGTTAGCCCCCCCATATTACCTGAAATTGACGGAATTTGAAATATATTCCACTGTAGAGGGAAATCTAATAAACTTTTACTAAGGCATATTTGTCTTAAACCGTTCAGTAAAAGTACAAGGAAGCTAAATCCGATGAGTTTTTCGAATTTGATGAAACTTTTTGAAATTTCCCCCCATGCCCAGGTTCTGGATCCGCCAGTGTCTGGTGGCTATGTCTGGTTTGCCGTGTGGGCCCCTGTCCGGGCCTCCCGGTCATGTCCAGGACTAAAGCCGTCCGCTGCTCGGCTCTTTGATATGGGAAGCTGACGCAATCACCTCAACAAACCGGTTGTTTTGCGACGGATCGGCGCTAAAGCCGCCGTGTAATTCGCCAGCGTCCGAGGCAGAGGAAAACGCGCCAGCTCGCCCATGCACCCGATGTCCACGATATGGACAGACAGAGGTGCAACCAGGGGGGCATACGAGCCCGTGCGTCCCCCCTTTCATCGGAAATGCGGGCCCCATCTGAGGTGGCCCCGTAGGGTCCCTGTTTCTTTGTAATTGTATACAATCGTATATGATTTTTTTTTACAAGTGAAAGTCAAAGGTTTACATTTTATATTATCATCCGAAGGGTCTAGAGGCGCACACTACAATGGGGCACACGGGGCCGTCAGGCACGCATCCAGGATTTCGCCCACGGTGAGGCGCTTAGAAAGGGCCCTTTCCTAGCATTGAAAGGGCCCCTTCCCGAGCGTCGAAAGGAATTGGAGTTATCTAATTTGGGAGACATGAATATTGTGTTGCAATTTTATCAGCACTGAAGAGCTGTGGAAATGTATGACATAGCAATGTATCCGCAAGGAATGTAATTGCCTCTGTATTCCCTTCGCATGCACTTACGTGCCACTGAACATGTAGGTCGGTCGATCGTATCAGGTCATCAATCGGACATTCAAGGATCTACGATAGCTAGTGAATGAGTTACGGGTGTGCCCTATTTTCTAGCAGCTCGGACATCTCTGTACATGTAAGGTGCGTGGCATGCAAGGTTGCCACTGCATACCGATGCGACCAGACACACATTGCTGCCACCTTGTCAGCATAGCGATGAATCCACACACACGCACACACCCGAAACTTAGCTACGGATATTTTTATTCGTAATCAATGACAATCCAAACACATACCTAAAAACAAAAACAAACATGTTTTTAGGTATGTGTTTGAATTGTCATTGAATACGAATAAAACTATCATGTCTGCTACTTCACATTAGCTACGGATGTTCAGCTGTAAAGTTTAATATCATTCCACCATTTGTAACATAAGCACCATCGAGCCCTGACGCTAGTTACGGCGCTCTACATATAATCCTAATCATCATCGTGTCACGTGCGTACTGTAAACTTACACACAGCGTAAAATACAACATTTCTCAGTGATATTTATTCCTAGCAATACAATATTGTCTGCTGTTTTATGGGAGAATCCGCACAAAACAAATTGCAAATAACTCTGATGATATGCACAGAGTACGGCGACATAGAATTCACAGCATGTTTTTCCTGGCTCATTGTTGGCTGTCTGTTGTTGCCTTCTCTGAGTACAGCTCTGTATGCCTGATCAGACAGACAGGGTGTTGTATGAATCCTTCCGGTACCGACCAGTACCATCGAGCGAGGACACCTAACGGCCCGGCCTCTCAGCGACGGCATGTGTTCTGCGAATCCAGATAGAGAAAGCTGTGAAATCCACAGCATCATGCTCTGCGATTAAACATGGTATTATGACAAAAGTGAACGTTATTTGTCAAAAACTATTTGAATGTCATTAGTGCTTATGTCATTAGTCTAGTTAAACATCGTTTTGACGCGTCAGCACATTATTAAAATACAGACCCTCAGCAGTCCCACAATCCTTGGCGGGCAACTTAGCTTCCAAAATTTCACCACGTAAGAAGCTGTAAGAAGCGCATGAAAGCGGCTGGAGAAATGTGATATCCCATGCTTAGAAGTATGATGGTTTGAAGTCAAAATCCAACGCGTGAAAATGTGTTGGTGAGATCTACCGGCCCATTTGAGTATGGCGATCCCCGGGTTGGTGAGATCTGTCGGCCCATTTGAGTATGGCGATCCCCGGGTTGGTGAGATCTGTCGGCCCATGTGAGTATGGCGATCCCGGGGTTGGTGAGATCTGTCGGCCCATGTGAGTATGGCGATCCCCGGGTTGGTGAGATCTGTCGGCCCATTTGAGTATGGAGATCCCCGGGTTGGTGAGGTCTGCCGGCCCATTTGAGTATGGCGATCCCCGGGTTGGTGTGATCTGCCGGCCCATTTGAGTATGGCGATCCCGGGGTTGGTGAGATCTGTCGGCCCATGTGAGTATGGCGATCCCGGGGTTGGTGAGATTTGAGTATGGCGATCCCGGGGTTGGTGAGTTCTGTCGGCCCATGTGAGTATGGCGATCCTGGGGTTGGTGAGATTTGCCGGCCCATTTGAGCATGGCGATCCCGGGGTTGGTGAGATCTGCCGGCCCATTTGAGGATGGCGATCCCCGGGCTGGTGAGATCTGTCGGCCCATTTGAGTCAGGCAGTGGTGGCGATGCCGGAGTACATGCTGCAGCGCTGGTCACGACTGCAGTAGAGCCGCTGCCTGGTGACCTCGGTCGCCGCTCAGGGGGCGGGCCAGGCCGCCGGAGGGCCGCCTTTGAAGCGGCGCCGAGCCGCCGCCGGAACGGGGCGTTTATCACAGTATCATGCCGATTAGAATAATGAAGGATGAAGACTGTGGCTATCCACCGACTGTNGTATACTTTTGCATAATCAGTGCAGTGAAACGGTAGTTACCCTGAAACCCACGCAAGCAAGCAAGCAAGCAAGGGTGCAAGATGAAGACGGATTTTGGCCCATCTCTAAGACTTCGTTCGTGAGACCGCTTCGCGGTCTCACTCACTCCGTCTGAATCAACTGAAATCACGTGCAAATTCCGAGACCGGATACCTCATTGCAGGAGTCGTCCAGAATACCACAATTTAATCGCACTTTTTAAAATGGGCGAACGGCGGAAAGTCGTCATAATGGGAATTAAACTGAAGCTTACCGATTATTATTGATGCATTTAACGATCCCCAGTACTAAGGGAAACTGTAACCCACCCCATCCGTACTTGGGGAATAACTTGCGCTACGCATAGTTATCAACGGATAGCGATGCAACTTGAAGTACCCTCTTTTTTCATGATTTGACACATACTCTGAAGCTGCACCCATGACCTATTTTTAAAGGTCATGTCATGCGCAAATGACACGTCATATAGCATCAATGCAACTTGTGCAGTTTCCGAGAGTTTGTTGTTAAAGAGCATAAACGCTACCTGGTAACACCTGTGTAAATGTACAGGTGTTTCCAGGTAACGTTTATGATTTCCACTAAAATCCTAACCTCCGTTGACTTGAGATGACGTTTTTAATTTCATAAGCGGAAACATGTCAATGCATGTTTCCGCTCAGCAGTTTCTAGGATACTTTTTGACGCTGATTTCAAATTTGGCCCCCATTTTACATAATTATATATTTCCCTGACGTCATTCTCTTTCAAAGGTAAACCGAGGTCACAAACCGCCGATGACCTGACATGACCAATTTTTGATTCTGGTAGTTTTAAGGATAGCTGTGACGTTGATTTCAAATTTGGCGTTTATTTGTCAAAATATATGATAATTCACGATTTAAACTCGATTATATTTTATTTTTTACACATGGGAATTCCCGTCGGGAATGTGCACGGTCAAAACATACCTTTAGTTAGTTTGGTGGTTAACCCGGCATTGGCTGGGGTCTCAGCCGAACGCCATTGGCTGGGGGGGGGCGTTTTCGCCCCCTCATTATCTTTCGAACCAATAACCGCAACGAGACGTGCAAGACGGGAAACGAAAACTCTCAATAAGACCACTCTAAAGCGTACACGAAATTTTATAAATAATGTTATATGTGAGGTCACAGTCAGGTCAAAGGTCAAATGTTAAGTATTTTAGTTTGCTAGCCATAATTTCCATCCACAGCCGTATATTGAGATTGTTATCGCACAAAGTGCTCTCAAAGGTATGATGCATCTCGCGTATACTCAAAAGTGAAATTGTAAGCAAAGGTGAAGGTCGAGATCCGTCAAATTCAAGTTTACTATTTGGCAAGAGATTCATGCAAACACATGTTTTTGGGTCATCTTTACCAGTCATATAAACTCCATCATAGATAACCATTTGCACACCTGACTCGATATAAGGTTCAAAGTCAGTAATAAAAAGTCAAAATTGGAATCGATAAATATAGTACGAAATTGCATTTTCAATATGCGTTTTTTCTCAGCAGATACAGTGGGACCATATATTTGTATCTATGCTGGTCGAAAAGGCCCCCAAACGTACTTTCAAAAATGACGTCATGACTACTCATTACTTAGGGAGCAATCAGTGATTAAAAAAACGGATATTGCCTTTACAATTCCGTTTGGGTGACTTTACATATGTGTTCTTTCACATGCTTCCGTTTTTTTTTTTATTTTATATTAACCCGCGCGGCGTAGGGGGGGGGTTAAATATTTACCCCCTCCCGGCGATTTCCGTAATTAACTTAAAACGTAACAGATAGATTAACGACGTCAAAGTTTCAGTACCTTATCCAGCTATTCAATTTCACGTATTCCCCTAAAATTTCATTTGAAATAACTCAGAACTTTGGGGAGATAATGACGTTTTGATGACGTCATGTCATGCCATTTTGGGTTGAATAACGATAAATGTTTGATGCATCGTAGAAAACATAGCTTTAATGACAAATTGCACAACGCTAAATTGCATGAGAAATGGAAATTTGATTCTCTACTAAAATGGCAATTTCGGAATTACCAAAGTTTTGTTGGTTTTGGACCCCCCAAAATCCAAAAAACTGATTTTTTCGGAAAATTTGCCCCCCAAAAATTGGAATTTTTCAAGGTATTAAAAAAAACCGGAATATAATATAAGGCCAAAACCAAGTGTAAGAAATACCCAAAACCAAATTTCAAAGTAATATCTTAATTTTTCAGTGACTAATTGCTCTCCAAGCATAAGTAGGTAATGACGTCATTTTTTCAAAATAACATTTCTTTTTCTTTTTTTGACCTGATACAGATATATCAAATGTCAATTTTTTGTGTTAACGAGACAAAACTGAACCTAGAAACATTGCATTGTTTATTTATATTAGACAGTTTTCCAGTTTTGACCATTAGATGACCTGATCTCGATCTTTTATGGGGTCAAGTTGTAAAAAATGGCTGTTGCTATCGATTTTTACGTGCAAAATAACCCCTAAAACATGTGTTCACAAGATTTCTTCCTCTTCGTGACAGTGAACTTTTTGTAACCTGACCTTGACCTTGGACCTTTGCTGCAAATTCACTTTACTAAGCAGGAGATGTATTACACCTTGAGAGGCTTTTATGTGCATTGATAGTCTTAATGAAAAGGATTTTAATTGAAAGTATGAGCCATTAAACTCAATTAACTGCGAACTTTCCATATGACCTGACCGTGACCTGACATTTGACCTAACTTGAGAAAAAAAATCGGGTATGTATTCGATTTGTTTCATCGAGAGCTTTTGATCGCCGCCTTGCGCGTCTCGCTGCGGTTATTGGTTCGGAAGGTAAGAGGGGGGTAAAATTCCCCCCCTACGCCGCGCTTTCGGCTGGAGACCCCTACGCCGCGCGGGTTAACAAATGTTGATTTGTGGGATTTTTTGCACCTCTTTTTCTTTTTGGGTGGTCAAAATCCTAAATCTAAAAAATCCGAGATTGCAATTTTCTACCCTTTGTCATTACCTGTCTTTTGACGACGTTTATTTAGTTGCATTTCGCTTAAAGGGATTATACGGGTCTTTTCCCATATAATTGATTACATAGAAAACGTACTTATTAAAGTGGTAGAAGGCCCACGGTTACCTTATTTTTTCTGGAAAAGCATCTTCTTTACGTAAGGACGTTTCAAAGTGCTCGGTGATGCCACGCGTACTTTTTGCAGTACTTTGCTGAGGTTATAGACAGCGTCTCTTATTTACGCCCGGGATATGCGCCGCCCAAGGATAGAGATATTAAAATTGGTGGACAGTAATTCCCGATCAAGTACTCTTAATCAGATACAAGTCTTGGAAAATGTCAAAGTTTAAAACCGCTGATTATTGCTGGAATTAATGATTAAATGCGCACGAGGTCACTCTCATATGTTTAACGTGTTTTAGCACATACAACTGCAAAAGAGTGCATTTCCTTTCAGGACGGAAACTCGTATAATCCCTTTAAGGAATGGTCCTTGTACAGCCTGTTGGAGTTTAGCTGATATTTGCGTCAAAGTCGTGTTGATCTCACTGGTGTAGGTGACGTCACTAAATTTGATATAACTAAAAAAATATCGATTTTTTATTTTCTCACTGAAGACGTCAAATTTATGTAGAATAAAGTACCCAAAGTTTCGGGTTGATAGCAATGTTTTTTGTGAGCTATTGTGAGAATCCCTGGGAGGCGTTTTTCTCCCCCCCCCCTCCAGCCAATGGCGGGTTAAACGTCTTGAATCGGATGGTTTTTGATGTATTTTGCGAGAGAGCACGTCCGAGCGTCGAGAGATTTAGCCAGAGAAGAGAAGATTGCAGGAGAGCCAGAGAAGCACGTCCGAACAGCGTGAGCGTGCGCGAGAGAAAATGATTGGTTGCCAGCTACTGTGCAGCGGTGGCTGACCAGACAACATCGTCACAGGGTCACAGTGTCACAGGGTTACAAGGTCACATGGTTACAAGGTCACATGGTTACAAGGTCACATGGTTACAAGGTCACATGGTTACAAGGTCACATGGTTACAAGGTCACAGGGTTACAAGGTCCCAGGGTTACAAGGTCACAGGGTCACAGGGTCACAGGATCACATCGTCACAGGGTCACAGGGTCACAGGGTCACAGGGTCACAGGGTGGACGTTCGACGGCGTCCCACTGCTAATCAGCTGACGCCATCATGCTCTCTGACGTCGGCTCTCTCATAGAGCGGACGTCATAAAGCCTGACGCCAGCTCGTTGTTGACGCAGCACAGGCGGCGGCGGTGGCCGGTCGTGTCATGGTGTCAACAGAGGCCCGGTCGTGTCATGGTGTCAACAGAGACCCGGTCGTGTCATGGTGTCAACAGAGGCCCGGTCGTGTCATGGTGTCAACAGAGGCCCGGTCGTGTCATGGTGTCAACAGAGGCCGGGTCGTGTCATGGTGTCAACAGAGGCCGGGTCGTGTCATGGTGTCAACAGAGGATCGGTCGTGTCATGGTGTCAACAGAGGCCGGGTCGTGTCATGGTGTCAACAGAGGCCCGGTCGTGTTATGGTGTCAACAGAGACCCGGTTGGGGTGACAAGGTTACAGAGGCGCAACAGACGCAACATGGGCTGAGTACCACATGTGTACTGAAATTGTGTCGTCAGCCTTCGGTAAAGTTCTTGCTTTTAACACACGCCCTGGTGGGCCTCCGAGACAACTCAATGGTGGGGGGTCAAAATGACCCCCTCTCACTCGAAAACGAAAAGGTCACAAATTGACGCGGGAAAAAGCTTTTTAAAGCTCTCAACATCTAAATTTGAAGATACAGAGACCATTTTTAGCTAAGGTCAATATTGAGGTCGCCAGAGGTCATCAAAGGTAAAATTTCAAGCGTTTTTACCTCGCTTTGAATAATCTCGTGAATATATAAATCGTGAACTATGATAGCTAGAAACAAACGGAAAAAAAGAAAGCTCATATAAATTAAAATTGCACCGAATGTCCACAAAATTAACGGCTTCAATTCTAGATTTAGTTAAGGCGCCTGCCAGGTGTGTTCATAACTAAAGCTCGATCAGTCACAAAATTGCTAAGATTATGTTGGGACTCTCTTCTTTTTCTTGAAATAACTTTCCATCTAAGAAATACTATTGACGAATAGATAGCAATTATTTAGACGATCCTACTTTCGTGTTTTTCTCGTCGAGAACCACTTTAAAAGCATATACTTTGGGTACACTTAGCATACAAGGTCAATGTTTCAATCAAATCTAATGACATCAGCCGTCACTCACTTTGGAACGCCAGAGTACTTCAGGTTAAACTTGCATCATCGCGGCAACGCAACGGGCCACACTGAGCAGCGGACGCAGTGTGTCATCCGCTTGTCTCTAGATCTTTCTTATATATACTGGCATGCTGCTGATGCCCAGCACCTTGGTATAGAACACATGGAGAAAATAGCCTTTGCTTATGTTTAAATGATGATGAACAATATGACGAAGAAAAAATTAAATCAAAGATAAACCTATATTTCGCCTTTCGGCTTCCTCAGGGCTAAAAACCTTATCATTTATATTTCCAACACATTGTTTTTAGCCCTGAGGAAGCCGCAAGGCGAAATATACAGGGTGTCCCAGAATTACCCGAACATCTGTTTTAGAGTGAATATCGCTACTGCACTGCACCCGATAAAGCTACGGTTGTCAAACTTTTATTAAATACTACTCAGGAGTCGACCTTGAACACCAAACCCTCCCAAGGTCCGGTCGTGACCCGAATGTCTGTAGCACCCGTGCCTAGTGTAAGTCATCGAGTTGTGTTGTCATTCTTTTTTACCGAGCGCCCAAGCGGCCAAACTGAACTGACAAACTTTAATGAGAGCAATAGTACAGACAAAAACCCATGGATTAACACCTGTCTCGAACCGCAGTACCACGAAATGCATCAGAATATGTGCAATGAATCCTTTCGCTGGGACAGCCTCAAAAAACAGTGAAAGCATATTGACAAATTATATGTCATGTTGGTAAAACTAATGAATATCAGGTATTTGCACTCAACTTTACCTCGTGGTAGAAGCGATGCAAAGGTGAGAGAACGACTCCTTGTTTGTCAGCAAGCCGTCGCACTATCCCGAAACCATATTTTCTCTGCATCTTTTTCGCAAAGGTCGCCAAGAAAGTCCGAGTTTTCCCAAGCGATAAGCCTGCGGTCCTAAACCAAAAGCGCGAGCGAATCATCGCGTAACTCCACGACGTAAGCTGGAATGAACCAACGCGTCCTTTTAACTCTAGGGTTGTCTTTTATATTCAGCATTCCAAATCATCGTGCATCGCTATCTTCCCACGAAAAGGTATATTGCAGTCTTCAAAAAGCTGCAAGAAGGCCCAAAATTGGACCAAAATGCATGTCCACGCACCACACATCAAGTTCGCTATTAAGAGACGCACACCAATGGCACCAAAAAGGACTAAAGGAATTCTGCGTTATAGTGGGTCCTGATTCCCTTGTTCTTCTTCTAGGATACCTTTTTTTTTTTTTTTTTTTTTTTTTTTGGATGAATTTTTTTTTTTTTCTTTTTTTTTCTGCTTTTTTTTTTTTTTCCTTGTTTAAATTACTTCTAACTTTATGTTTCTGGTCCGATGTGGTCCATTTGAACTTGTCCACCCCCGTAATCGGCAAAACGACCGTGTGTAAGCGTCAGACAGTGCCGACGTTCTCGCGGTTTAAAACGGTCAAGCGTCCACAAAAAGTGCAAGTGTGGGGAATGATGAGCCTTTGTGCTCTTTCTGAGCTGCACGTGGTTCCCTCAAAAACCACAATAAATGTACAATAATGCCGTCAGCAAATTTTGACAAAAGAAGGACTTGATGCTGTGAAACGGACGGCCACAGACGGATCGGTTTTGAAAAGAAAGTTGGTGGAAGATCAGGATCGAGCCACTTACATCATTAGGCGGTCGCTAGCCAATCCTCTTCCTTGCCAAAATCGCGACCCAAAAGCACACTTTAAACTCACGGCAGTTGGTGCTATAAAATTCATTTTTTGCTCGTGGTTTCATTTGTGAGGAAAAGCTCTATGAACTGTTAAAAGCCGGAGAAATCTATTGTTGTAAATTGAAACATAGTTCCGGCTTAGCCAAAGGCATCAGTTCAAAAATTGCTGAGGTTGATCAGTATAATTTAAATAGCCCTGTGTTCTCAACAGAAGACCGCATATTGCTATCTGCCGTCAACATTCTCTGAGCAACAAGACATAAAAAAGCGAAGAGTGGTGGGCTACTGCGTTTCTGCCTGGAATGTGGCTGGGTATTGCCGTAAGATAGCTTGGGCCTCCATACTCCCCTGCCCTAACTCTCTCTCGGAAATAATAATAAGTTACAATCGTGCAATGGCTATGGTTTTTAGTTATCCGGTCTAAATTAGATTAAAGGAGATTAAAACCCCAATCAAGAAAATGCCATTAACCAATGAGTTTATAATAGATTGCCTGCCTCTCAATTTCTCGTGTGTGTTTTTATGAAGACATCAGAAGTACCAAATTCGTTTGCGTGTCAAAGAAGCGCTCTTTGTTGAGAGTGACTTGGATTCACTGTAGAGTGTTTCTATTATGCGAGTGGTGGTAGATGCAATTCACCTTAAAATAATTACTTTTCAGAGAGCTTCCCATAAGTTAATTTATAGCGTCCCCAATAAGTGTCATAACATTGAGCAAAGGCTGAAATTACTTCCCCCAAGATCTTTTAATTGATACCTCTTTTACATAAACATTCAAAGAGTGAGTATAGATAAGAAGGCTACACAAATCATTGCTGGTATGGACCTCCCTCGGGAACTAGAACGTCAAAGAAACACTTATGGTGAAAAAGTTGACACCATTCTTACTAGATAATCCGTGCCCTCAATTAATTCACTGAGGTGCAGTGAACAAAAAGAACAAAAAAATTTAGAAAATTTTGGCTGCCCCGCCCACCCCTCTATTTGGGAGCCAAACCGAAATCACTATGGAAAAAATTTTGGGGGGGCACAAAACCCAGAGGCTTTTAGAAAACACCGATAAAATGAGGTATCCAAACCTGAATGACTTTCTCATAACACATAGACAACCATTGAATCAACTGATCCAGCAATAGTTTTTCTGAGAAAAGAAGTACATTTGCTCTTAATTGAATATACTTTCCACGTATTTACCACTTATATTACAGATAAGAGAGGAAAAGGATAGTGTCGAGGCTGAAATTTGACCTGACCTGTAGCTATGTCACCATGCAAAATTGTCGAAAAATACAACCAAAATTAGTGGAAAGAAACAGTTATCTTATTATTTTATGATTCCTAAATATTCAAATAATCTCCTTGATAAATGTTTCGAGAAGAATGCTTTCGAAACAAAAACTGTGGCTTGGCACGATCACAAATAACATTTGGGATCGATAAGCAATGTCTCTTACAATACGATAACACTTGGTGACCTTGTGGGCCCTGGCCCTGGCACCCTCCAGCTGGATTGCCCATACGAAACACACATTCTGTAAACACCAAAGAAGATCCATTGATGAATTGTGACACAAGTAAATACCATGGTAACGTGTAAACTCGAACAATTAAATCTCCCATAAGTGGCCAGAATCCCAAGGAAAAAGTCTTTGAATAATGCCGTCGCGCCGTCTCCCTTTGTTTCACGCTTGATATTCCGGAAAAACCTCAGGGGGGATCAAAATGACTCCCGCCAAGGCGAGGGTTAACACATGATTGAACTGGGTGAATACATGTTTACTCCCAGGGTGGCGTCATCGTGAAGGGAGTCTACGATTCGTTGATGAGGGCTGATTCCCATCAGTTACTGCGTAAAAGGCTGTTACGGTTGAGTATCTTTTCCTGTAACTATGCTGGGCATTGGCTATTCATTGGGCTGATCAAGGTATTCAGTAAGTTGTTGTTGAACGATACATTCATTACGTTTCATGATAGCCGGTGGAATTGAGATTGGCCTGGTGTCCGCCGGACCATTGCTTACTTTGCGCTTGGGAAGGGGTGTGACCAATGCATGTTTCCACTCAGCAGTTACATATCTAGTGATGAGACTGGAGTTTACCATATGCCGAGATATCCCTTTAACGTTAGCACGTGAAGGGTCGGGTCACTTCGAAACTATATGAACACCTCTTTGTGTCGAACCCATGAAGCCCTAAATTCCGACATGAAATTTTTCTTCTAAATTTTCCGCCAAAAAATCCCAGTGCTGTGTTATTTGATTTTCTTGCGCAATAATACATTAATCTGAAGAACACACCGGTAGGACAAACGAAGAAAATTGGTTTTCCCAAATCTCGTGCAAATAATTTAAAGTTAATTAAAAGTTTAATGAAATTGTGAAACAATAGTGACTTTAAATTTGATAAGAACTAGATAGTCTGCGGCAAGAGACTTTTGTGATGAAGAGAGTGTCATGACGTATAGTGAGTCCCAAAACCCGAGGTTGCTGCTGCTGGTTTATCTTAATTCGTTGTGTAGAACTGCGTTTCCATTGTAATTTGTTATCTTTCGAATAAACGCGTTCCGCTTTGTCGCCTGGGGTCATAATTCCTCGTCCCCCTTTAGAATTAAGATAATCCATATGTTATGGTTGGAATATAATATTTGGCTTCTATTGTATTTCGGAGATCACAAAATCCTGTCGAGTTGGCGATGGCGAGTGTTCAAATCTATCGTTCTCGAGTGTTCGCTTAAAATTTCCATACCATCACTGGGCATGTTATCTGTATTATCTATATTTGATTTGGGACCTCGGTCCGTGCTTAATTTTCCCTACCCGTCGTAAACACCCTTCGGTCTCGCGGACCTCCACTATGGGACGTGTCCCGCAGGCGCGTGAGTAAACCGTCCATGCTGTGGTTTTGCAACCCGCCTATATATCAAATTATTTTCCCGGCCCCGTGTGGTATTATATATTACCACACCACACAAAGGCAAACCGTTTCCAAAGAAAAACTTTCTTGATGAGGTAAATGCTAATACCATCGGCGCATAATCATTTATTATTCCTCGTGTTCGCCAAAGTAATACAAAGGGTGTCAAAATCAATGGTTCTTCTTTTTAAAGAACAAGTAATGACGCAGGAGAGCAGAGCAGGTACTGGGGTAGCGGGGGTGGCACACTGGTGGCAGTCAGTTATCCTCTCGACACATGCTAGAACTGTTCAATGTATCCGCTGTAACGTTCGGCACAGTCCACTGCTGCTGCTTGCGGCCTATCACTGGCTGCAGCACGCGCCACAGACAGCTGGCCCGCCCCACTTGATCTCACTGGTGTAGACTGTATACTGTAGAGTGCCACACAGCCACGGCGGCTCGTGGTTCGACAGAGACGGTGAATGGGCGGCGCGACAAGCAGCACGACAAGGGCTACAAGGGCTGAGCAGGAGCCCAGCCAACTCTTCAGAATGGGGGAGGGGTACGCCAGTCATGGTGTTCCCAAATAAACATGCCCCTAAATATGAAAAATTATACGGATTTGGACCACTTTATTTTGCGAGACCCCCTTTTTAAACTTGTAATGAGCTGCATTAGACCAGGACCCTCAAGACCCTCAGAGAGGCCAATGAACCACGCCCGTCGCACATAGCCAGGATTTCGTCTGGGGAGGGGTGCCAGTCATTCGTGGAATTACGCCGTGGAGCGGTGCGAAAATTTGAATCTCATTCCCTGGGTATGCACTTTTCCTCTAAAACCTCTACTATTTTTATTTTTTGTTTAACTCATGCCCTTCTGGGCCTCGAAATTTTATACGCCCTACTGGGGGAAGGGGGGCGGCTAAGTGTTTAAACACCCACCTTCTAAATTAGCTCCTATGGAACGTAGACCAAATACAAAAAACAATGTTCGAAACGTCGTCAAAAAATCGTGTCTTAAAATAACTTGATTTTTTCGCTGAGGTCTCAAGTTGAGGTCAACAGAAGGTCATTTAAAGGTCAAATTTTCCAGTTGAAAGGAAATTTGCTCCAGAAACCCCATAGATCTTCGGAGCAATATGCTATGATAGGATCAAACGAAAAAATGCAAGCTCTTGAAATTTGCAATCAACTTCATTTCCTCAAATTGTAGCTCAGTTCAATAATTTAGGTTCCCGAGGTAATACACGTCAAAAATGCTGTTCTTTGCAAAACATGTGTTTCGCCAATAACTTTTACCTAACAAGAATAGCACAATACTGTTGACGCCATCGTGTTTGTCTTATCATGGCGCGTTGAAACACACGCATTTTGATCATGTTAGGCCAACTTAAAAAATGACCTATGGTCAAGGTCAATTGTGACCTATGTAGGTCAGGCTGCATACTAGGAGACGTGTTTCGATAATACAAACACATTGCTGAAATATTCACTTCTATATCTGCATTATGCCGGAGAGTTGTTAACGAAAAAAGTGTTGGTGACCTCGGATGGCCTCAAATGATCCCGTAAGAGTCACTGAACAAAACCTGCGCTTTGAATCATCAAGGATATCCTATTATTATATTATCCAGAAGGAACTGGACTGCTATCCTTGAAAAAGGAAGCATTGGAATATTTCTCCATTGACTTTTAATGGAGAGGTCACGAAAATGACCCGCCCTCAGGTCACCGACATCCGAATTCCGAGATCAACGATTTGTAGGTATAGATGGCTTTATGCAATCCTAAAAGTTTGATATCGATCCCTCAAAAATTGTGGTCATGGCACACCGCAAACATTTTGAGGTGGGATCACTTGACCTGACCTTGTGACCTGACCTAATCTGACAATAAAATAAAATTTTAACACAATGTGTTGAAAATATAAATGATAAGTTTGAATAAATTTGGCGGCGCTAGATTTCTCAGTTTTTTCGTAATTGATAAAACCGCAGGGGATGTTCAAACACTCCCCTTGCTGCGCGGGGTAAGACTGCGGTAAAGAAGTGATAAAGCTAACTATTGTACACATTAATGTAGGAAAGTATCAGCATATAAACACAACCTAAAACAGTAATGCGCTGCAAAACGGTGCGAATTGATCATTGTGTTTTAACCCGTATACAAAGTAATTTGAGTTGCATTTTTGCTCTACTGAGGGGCGCACAAGTTTGATTTCATTCCCTGGATAACTATTCTTACTGCTGAAGGTGCTAAGAACGGTAGTTTGTACTGTTTGAGGTGCTGGAAATATGAGGTTACTGTCATGTGCTCAAAGTTGGGGAAGACACTCTGCCCCCCCCCCCACACACACTTTGAAGTTGGGGGACATGTCCTCCCGTCCCCGTCCTCCCGCCGCTGGTGGAGCCCATGATGGTATGGGGGAGCCTGGCAAGGCATTGGTATGGGGTCCGGCACTGATGAAGAAAGGAATGAGACAACCATTTTATACAATATTGATATCATCTTCATGACTTTTTGGCTCTTGCATAATGGATTATCTCACAGTCAAAAGTAAAAAGCGTTTGTGCAGAACGGCCTTTTCGGCCCCGGAGCAAACTTTTAAGGGTGCTTTCTGGCACCCGCTGTTTGTATCATGATGGCATTGTTTACCAGCCCTGCTTTCTCCGTCGCTGATGTGATGTGACGGAGCCCTGCTCTCTCCGTACTGACACACTGACCTCTGTCACTGACGACGCAGAAGCTGGCCTGCCAGCGACACCTGCGGTGGCGCCGGGTCGGCGGGACAAAGCCGTGTAGCGCACCTCCTCGACCTCAGGTGTTCATGGGGTCAGGGCTTGTATGTACCCTGGAATGCCGAACCGGGACACCTATCTGCACCGTCCATCACCCGCGACACAGCGTGATCAGACCAATGGGAACACCAGATCGACATTGCACCGTCCATCACCCGCGACACAGCGTGATAAGACCAATGGGAACACCAGATCGACTTTGCTGTGGCGAGTGCAGGTACTTTATGCGTCACCGAATGTGTATAGTTTGACAATTTACTCTGGCTACACTGACTTTTGCCGGGATCCCGAAGTTGGATCTAGGATCCCAGTAGATCCCTCGGCATAAAATGTATGACAATCTTGGATTCCAGTGGATCCCTCTGCGTAAAATGCGTGAAGACCTTAGATCCTCCTGGATCTCTTGGCATACAATAATTAAGGATTTGGAATATCAGTGGTTAAACCTCGCCTTACGGGGACCATTTCTCACCTTCGCCGTACGAGGAGGCCTGACAGGCCCCCGTGTTAACTTTCAAACCAAGCAGCATAGAGCAACGCCGTAAGAACCAGCATTCCCTAGTGAAAAGTCCTGTAGGACTATAACGAAATCCCCAAAATCCTACATGATCCTTTAGGATTTCGTGGACTTCCCTGAAGGACTATGAAATCCTGTAGGATTTGTATGTGGGATTTTAAAGTCCCACACAGTTGTCCTACAGGATCCTGTAGGATTTCGTTGACTTTCCTGAAGGGCTGCGAGATCCTGTAGGATGTATTGTGTGGGACTTTAAGCCCCACATATATGTCCTTCAGGATCCAGTAGAATGCTGCGGACTCCCCTGAAGGACTAAGCAATCTTGTATGTTGTTTTGTAAGTCCAAAGTCCCATGACACAGTTGTCCTACATGATTATGAAGTCTCACATAATAATCCAACAGGATTATTAAGTCCCACAGAGAGGTCCTACAAAATCATGAAGTTAAATATTGCCGTCCTACAGGATTCTTATTCACACATAGCATTTCAACAATACATACTATAATATCCCACAAATGAGTAACAGCCTCGCACAGATATGCTATAGGATTATGTCGTGTTATTCTGTGCACAGGTGTAGAGCAGTGGAGTGGTGACGCGATCGACGACCGCTGTGCTAACCGGAACAGCGCAGTATGGCTCTGGACTTGAGCTTCGAGGACTGACTGCGGAGCAAGCTGTCGGTGCCAGGCTACAGCATCATGCTGAACACCAACTCGAGCTGCGAGATGGAGGGCGGCGAAGCAGGGCTGTGCAAAGCTATAGAAGAACAGGTTGTCTCGTTCCTATGTCACCAGCTCTACACTAGATTCTAGGTTTTACATCACATATTTTTAGTATACTCCTAGTGCTACAAAATAAATCAATTATAATCTTACGAAAAACTTAAAGGTAAAACAACCACTGAGGTCGAATCACAGAGACAATTCGAGTTTGGTTTTGACATTCTGTAACATCCCCAGTCCCCAATGTATTTGAATGGGGACCCTGTTCCGACGTCGTCGTCTCTCTTTACTACATTTGTATTACAGTCGACTTGTTTTACCTTTGGCCATACACAGGGACGGTGGGACCGGGGAGGGGGGGGGGCAGAGGGGGCAACTCGCCCCCCCAAAACTTTGGAGCTGGGGGGGGGGCGACGACCCCCAACTTTTTACACGCTCACTCTTCTCTGTATTAGAAGCACATACTTTCGACGGCAAAAGGAGAGTAATAAAGTAAAAAAGTGAGGGAAAATTAAATGTTTATGGCATATAGCAGCTGAGTATGGACAGAAATGGCGCGACTTTGACTCGGAACAGAGAGAGTTTGTGAATTGGCATATCGGCATCGGCATAACGCTGCGTAATCCACAGCCAAGGCGTTAATGCAAACGCTTTGCTGTCGAACAGTGCGCGAAGAAACGCTCTGGAAGCCAGCTTCAGGGACGTGTGAACCGTGGGGGCAGTGGGGGCAACTTCGCCCCCGCCTCACCTTGGACCTGTGGGGGGCGACGCCCCCCCTCCCCCAACTTTAAAGCTGGTTGTCGCTCTCCCCGTCTTTACCATGATCTTTTAAACTCTGATTAGAGCAACGGCATTGGTCTACGAAAATTTGCTCAAGTTTTTGTAGAAAAAGGTGCAGTTTCAATCAACAAGTTAAATAAATAAATAAACTGCATTCAATTTTGGACTGATTTTGGCATCTTCATCTTTAACCCTCTTCCTGCAGGCGGCCAGAATTACGTTTAACCTGCGGGGGGCAAGATTCTGCCCAGAGATCTCGAGAACCGTTCGGTTATTTCGAATGGGATGAACACCAATTCGATTCGTCGTGGACAAGATGACAAGAATAAAATTGCCATCTTTTTACCCCTGTTTTTTAACGAAAATTTCTTTTTTCGTTGCAAAAATGGGGGTCAGGGGCACAAAATACGATAGTTTTTGGTGTTTTTTAGAAAACGTCATATAGCTACATGTGATTCGACCGATTATCAGCCCGAAACGTTTTTGAGCTTCCAATGTAACTGGTCTTTCAGTATATAAGAGGGACAAGTACAAAATGAAAAATATAGTGCGTACTCTGGATGAAAAATTTGAGGATTTCGATAATAAATATATGCTGTTCGTGATTGTTTAGGACGATAGTACGTCACATTGTGGGCTTTGTTATTGTTATTTTTAACCTAAAATATATTGCACATAGCAGATTCAGGTAAACAACGTGAGAGGCACCATGGTGTGGGAAACGCCTTTATCATCTTACTAATTTTATGTTCGGCCTTATTTGACGGATGAAAAATCGCCCCTCCCATTTTATGTACCTGAAGTGGCGCCTTCTGCCCCAAAATATGTCAAAATCCAAGTATGTATGAGTATAAGCAATGACATAGCTTTTTCGCACTTTTATTCCACCGCAAACTCCGAAGGAAGTTTGCGCCGCACAACCGCATTAAAAATGACCTCCCCGAAACATTAGTCTGGAGCCGCTTCTGCCAGACCGATTTTTTCCCCAATTTTTTTGACAAAACACGCGTCATTCAATTCTAGGAAAATCCTAAAAGTTTCAAAACGTTAGGCTTCACTTTTTGGAAGCGGCACGCAAAAAACTACCGGTGGATATAATCTGCCCCAGGGAGGGAATAGGGTGAACAGTGGCATCGCACATTTAACCATCGTAGCATCGAAACACTGCTGAATACCTACAGCGCACACCTGGCATAGGATATGTTTCTTCGTCGTAACGTTGATAGAGCTATTTGTTGGTCACAATCCGTTGATAAAATACGCATGGTCCACAAATTGTTGTAATGCTTTTTGAGAGATTTTTTTTTTCTCTAGCCGCCACCCAAGAGCAGGTGACCAGGAGTGCCCCCCTCCCTATCCCAGCCGACTCAAAAAACCATACGTTAACACCAGAGAACATAAAGAGAAAGTCGCGGCACTCCCAGCTAAGAAATGGAACAAACATGAATAGCATAATAGGAAGAAGAGTGCCCAAATGTTTAGGTGTGGTAAAAATCATATAAGAGAAGGCAAAAGTAGTCATTTTCCTTGAAGACAGAAAATGACAGGCCCCCTAATTGGATCCCACTAATTATGGCATTTCCACATTCATACATAGGGTTAGTAAAGGATTTCAAGCAAAGACATTCTGGGGACTGTTCCTGGTCATTTCAAGCTTTTCTATGCTGGTGAATCCAGGGAGCAACCCGGCTAAGCAAAGCTTGTTGCCTGTTGGCCCCAGACCAGCGCCATAGGTGAGGGTTGCATTCTTTAATATTACAAACTAAGGATACAAAACATGAACAAAATGATGATAGTTAAGTACAAAACTAAGGAAAATGCTTATCAAATATGTAACAGGTATATCAACATCATCCCACTACAGGAATGGGTCCAGACAGAAGACTTTTTTCCATTTTCTGTTTTTCTTAGTCTTACTTCATGTCCCAGTCTTATTTTTTGTTCGTTTTCTAGTTATGCTTAGTCTTACTTCATGCCCAAGTGCATGTGAACATGGTTTCTAAGGACCATTTCTATTCCTTCTCATCTGGCAACTTTTCTGCAGCAGGTAGTAAAATGTTTTTTAGTGTTGATAATTTTAATTAATAATTGCCTGGTTAGTATATATTAATGGATCATGATAGAAGCTATATATGTCGCGAGTAAATGGTGATTATGAACAATGAAGCAAGGTTACATATGAAGTGATCCATGAATTGGGAACAAGAGAGATACATATTTTATATATGCTACTATTTCATGAATATTACTAGGCGTCACAGAGTAAATAACATTCAGACTTTTTGGCATGGGGTAGGTCACATTTTTTATAGAAAAACGGTTCCATCTATATATGTATGATAGTCGAACTCTGCTCCCCTGAGTTTCAGCGGAGAAAGAGTCGGCCCAGGGGCCGAAAGGAAAAGTAAGTCACCACCGAAATTCCGGATTAAGGCGGTCACCGGTATTGCGCATCACAGGACGGATGACGATAATATGGGGATAGATTCCGATATTCGGGTGACGGGTGGCGATATATGGCGATACATCCTGTTGGCGAATTAAGGGCGGGACCACAGCGATATATCGCTTTTTTTAGCTATCATTTTTGCTACCTCAGGTCCGCCAAAACGTTCGCCCCCCCCCCCACTTGAAAGTTACTTCCCACGCCCCTGGCCATACATTAGCCATACGCTAAGTCCTACTTATGGCAGCGTAAGGTTTTCTTTTTTTCCCAAAATTCCTTCATAATGACGTCATCAGCCCAACATTTAAAAACTGTTTTTTATGAAATTGAGCATTGTTTGTGAGAAACAAATGTCATGATCGTGTTCGGCAGCATTCACTTCATATTTTGCACCACAAACGACGTACATTTGACACATTTTTTAAGGTGGGAGACGTGTCCCCTTAATGACTCGGGCATCCACGTATCTTTCCAATAATAGTTGTCTCCAATCGCCCCATTACAAAGGTTGAAGGGATGACCCCCGGTCGGCCATTCTAAGCCCTCAAAATAACAGTTAAAGGTATGCAGACATAACTCCTTTGGCACCGTCATGGGAAATCAGTTGAAGATGAACGGTCATCTCGTGCATGGGCGAACAACTGGAGTCTGCTTCACATGTAAATAACTTAGGTGTTATTATGGATCAGAACTTATCATGGAGTTTGCACTTAAAACATATATCGCAGCGCTGTTTTGGGATTTTAGTTGGTTTAGCCCATGCAAAGCATGTACTGCCTCATGATGTCATGCCTCGACTTATTGATTCACTTGTCACGTCACACGTGCCGGTGCGTTACTGCATTCAAGTATACGGGAACTGTAACGTTGAAATGCTAGGTGTGATGCAAAAGATCTTTAACTTCTCTGCGAAACTTATCTCGAATAGGCGCAAATACGACACAAATTTCAGAATGTTCTGAGTTCTCTTGCGATGGCTAATTCGCGTCAATTTGTAGCCTATTTCGACTTGTGTATGTTACACAAGATCATCACATCTGAGTATCCGTCATCTTTGTCATTCGATATCGATTCAATCATCAAATGCTCGATCGTGTTACGCGTCAATCGGACCATTTGTATCTTGAGCGGCCGAAAAACAACCATGTTAAAAAACATATGTTTATCGTTCTAGTCACTTGTACAACAGTTATTATGATCAGATAGGTAGGGTAGGCTGGATGTGATCAGTGTGCAGTCTTTTAAGAAACTGGCCAGAGAGATAGTTACATCGATTTAACCCTTTTATTTGTATTCTTCTCATGCTTTAACTACTCATCTTTTAATCTACTTGTGTTTTATACGTGCATATTTTTCTTTTACATGTCGTGATTGTGTGTACTGTGTATGACAATGGCCGTAGAATATCCCTCAAGTGTGGAATGGTCAGCTGAAGTGCAAATACAAATACAAAAAGATGATGACTTAGAAAACCATTTGTATTATAGGCGATATGATTCGGCTGATGACAGGTATGCATCGTTCTGCTTCAACACTTGAATCGAGGTCCATTGGTCTGTTTATCTTTGGATTATGACAAAAAAAAACAAACAAAAAAAATGCCCACAAAATCAACATTATTTATATGAAAAAATCCGGAAGATATGTAAGAGAACCACATGTGTACATTACCCAAACCGAATTTCAAAGCAATATCTATATTTTTGAATCACTAATTGCTTCTCAAGTATGATTACCTCATGTCATTTTTTAAAAGTACATTTTTGGGGCTTTATTGACCAGATACATAAAAATAATGGTATCAATCATTTCCACCCTCCAACCCAAATCCAATCATCCCTCCCACCAGTTCCACCAGCCAACCAACTCAACCCATTATCATCAATTTTCCCAATCCAATCCAACGAACACAAATATTCATCACACTACCCCCTTATAATCATCTCACTTCAACTTCACCCCTCATCAAACTCACACTTATTCAAAATTCCTTAATTCTCCCCACACATCAAATCATCATCCACACACTTAAAAAATTTTCAAAATCCACCCCTACATCAAATCAATCCATCCACCATCCATTCAAAATAATCCTTCAACAACACAAAACCTCCATCATCCCACTTTGGTATTGTAGAGTTCGAACATGGCTGCCTTTTTACTTGGCCAGCGCCCACAGCCCAATGGCAATCACGGCCACAGCCAGCCACAGCCACTCCAAATGTCAATGGCTGGCCGTTGGCCAGCATCGAGGATTTTTTTGTAAATTCATATTATGTGTTTTTATTTCAGTCTACTGTTATTGGAACATGCCAAGGCTTCCTTTTACATGATTGGTTTGATAAGATTTATGCAAAACGAAACCCAGGAAAACTAACCCAACGAAAAACTATGCGCCACAGCCATAGCCACAGATCGATCAAGAGATTTTCCGCAGTCCGGCCGCCCCATTAGCCCATTGGGTTCTGGCGGTGGGGCTGGCCATGGGGATTAGGCCGCCCATGTAAGAACTCTACTGTAATTGCTGACCCAAACTTGAATAAAAATGAAATTTTTTAGGGCTTATATTTTATATAATTTACAAATTTGACCTCTTATGACCTGACCTTGACCTTATATCGGGGTCAGGTCTGCAAATGGCTGCTTATAATAGTTATTTGGTGTAATATAACCATAAAACATGTGTTTTAATGATCTCTTGCCAATAGTGAACGCTGATTTGACCTGATCTTGAGCTTTGACTTTGCTTTAAATTTCATATTTTGGCTTATCGGGAGATGGCATCATATCATGAATAGCACTATTTGCAATAATAGTCTCAAATACGAGGCTTGGATGGGAAGTATGCTAAAAAAACTAAATATCTAACATTTTGACCTTTGGACCTGACTGCGACCTGACATAATGACCTTTTTATAAATTTCGAGAAGCTTAAGAGAGATAATCATTGAGAGCTTTCGATTGCGTCTTGCCGCGTCTCCTCGCTGGCGTTTTTTGGTTCCGGGAGATAACGAGGGGGCGTTTTTTTTCGCCCTCGCTCCACCCAATGGAGGTCGGCTGAGACCCCAGCCAAATGCCGGTTAAGCAGGAGGCCAGGCAGTTCCACCAGCAGCGTCAGCAGGAGGCCCGGGACGCGCACCTCCAGCGCAGGGGCCCCGGCGCCGCGACGTGGCCGTCACTCCCGCCTCCTGGGAGAGCTCCCATCTGTCCCCTGATGGACCCCCCGACGACACTCTCCACCTCCACTCCTCCCCCCAGCCTCGCTGCGACAGTGCCCCCTCTGGCCCCTCTGAGGCCACCGCTGCCACCCCGGCAGCAGCAGCACGCCCCACAGCGGCGACTTCCCACTCTCCCAGCTCCTCCGCAGCTGACGCCTCTCCTGCTCCCAGCTCCACTGCAGCTGAAACCTCCCCCTCTTTCGCCTCCTCTGGGAACCCTGGGCGGCCCACTCTCCCGCACCCTACCACGCCACTGGCGCGACCTGGGACCCCCGACCGGTCACACTCTCCCACACCGTCCTACGCGTCCGTAGCGGCCTCCCCGGCTCGCTCCCGTGAACCACCACACGACGACACAACGACACTCCCACGTCACTCTCCTTTCCGCTCTCGTATACACGCTCCCGCCGCGCCAAGCGCGCCACGCAACACACCAGATACAGGCCGGGTTGGCGCGCTGGAAGGGCGACCAACACCTAAATGACTGCCAATGTGGAGGAATTATTGCTCCAGTGGAACATCAGGTCGCTGATATACAACTGGGCAGAATTCCGAGAATATATTGTCAACAAAAAACAATTATTAGCCGCTATCCAAGACACCCATTTTCTGGATACTGATTTACATAACTATCAATTAACACCTTTTGGATACTCCCTTTATTGCAATAACGTAAATGACAACGTGTGGGGCGAGAGGCTGCGCGCGCATAGAAGCGGAGCAGCAAATATTTACGGCGTAGGACGAGTGGAGGAATGCTAGTTTCCGCGTTAAGTTTAACGATCGGCGTTAAATACATGGAAAGAATAAAGGGGAGCTTTCAATACCACAAAGCAAAGGCCTTATCACATTAGTTCCCAAACCGTCAAAACCTAAAATCTGTCCTTTGATGACCACTGGTTCCGGGGTGGAACTTTATATCTCTTTGTGAGGGCCAAAGCCCCCATCCATGCTGAATTGAGCCCCCTCCAATGATGGTCCGAGTCCCCCAATGTTTTCCATATTTCTTCTTCTGCAAAATTTGAATAAATATCCGTAGAGATTGTTCTGTTTTGAGTTTTGCGTATTTCATCATGTCAAGATGTGATTTCATCTTAGGAGCATACGGGCATTGTGATTCCATCTGCGACTGCTTTTTTATTATGATTTAATGAATAAGTTGATAGCATGTATTTTCTTCTGCTTACAATTCCGGAGAGCCAAGGCTCAAATATTCAGAATAGCAAATAGCGAAGGGGGAGCATGACAAGTTAGTGATCGGAGTGCTCTATTTAACCCTCGCCCTGGGGGGGAGGGCATTTTGACCCCCTATGGTTTTTCCAGAATGGCTGAAATACGGCGGCACGCAGCACCTCCAAATGGTGTACAGCTGTTTGAACATCCATCGTCAACACTTTGTCAAACATTTGACTTCAGGTCTTTTCAGGTCAGGTCACCAGGTCACTTTAAGTGACCTTGCCTTCCAAAATGTTTGTGATCGTGCCAAAGCCCAGTTTTTGTCGCGAAAGAATTTGAAACTTGCAGGATTTAATGATCATAATTCCTAACAATTAGTGTATCTCCGGATTTTTTACTCCGTGACCTAAGGTCAGGTCAATCCTGACCTCCCCATTATAAGTGATGGCGTGAAAATAAACATAATGCTCCTGTTTAGATCCCTATGCATGGGATTCAGTCTGATTAATTTCAGAAATCATGTTTAATTTTAGCTCATTCTGGATGCCAATGTGGCAATTGTTGCTCAGTGAATATATACAAGGTCATCTGAGTCATCTTGGAGGTCATCAGCAATGATTTGCTAATAATTGAATGATTACAAATAGAGACAATGGACGACACCACTGTGGTTCGTCTTGACTGGTCACGTTGCCCCTATATGCCATTATGACCTACTGGGGGTCAATCCCCAATGACCTTGAACCTTAGGTCATTTTGAAGTTTACCTTACGCAAGGTCATCATATATATATTTTGCAAAGAGCCTCGACGAGTCAAACACGATGGTATTCAAATTATTGCTCTGTCATTTTAAGATAAAAAGCTATTCATGAAAACAAGTTTTATCAAAAATTGCATTTTTGACCTTTGATGACCTATGGAGCCTAAGCCATTTATCTAACATTTAATTTGAGGACACCCAGTAGCATTTAATTTTGCATTTTTTTTCGTTTGTTCCTAGCTATCATAGTTTACGAGATATTTGTATTGGTTTGTTCGAAGCGAAGCCTAAAAACTGTGAAATTTGACCTTTGGCGACCTCTGGAGACCTCAATATTGACCAGGCTAAAAATACTATTGTATCTTAGAATGAACATGTCGAGAGATTCCAAACACTTTTTTCTGCGTCTTTCTACCCCTTTTAGTTTTCGAGTTAGACGGAGAGAGTATTTTTTACACACTCCCCCATCATGGCGAAGTTGTCTCGGAGGCCCAACAGGGCGCGGGTTAAATGTTGTCCAATGGAGCTTGATGTAAATATATTGTTTGCCATGAATAATAGGGTAATGCAGTCTTTTTGGCTCTTGCAATTTGCCTTTTTGGCTGGTATTGAAATATCCGAAATATCCAAAATCAGAGCAAAAATAAAAGTTTATACGGAGGAACATCGAGGGGATCGAGCCATCAAATGGCATGGGGTCATCGTGGCCAGAGGGACTACGCTAGGTTCATGGCTCTTCCAGGAGGTCAACAGAGGTCTGCCTGAGGGGTCCTTGGTTGACCTGACGAGCGATCAGTCAGCCTGAGCGAGCCTCGTTGGGCCTGGAGGGTAGGTCGGTCCAAGATCTCCGCCATTTTCCGAAAATGGGTGGGGGGTGGGGGAGGGCAATAACATTATGAAGTCAATTCTTTCCATGCATCTCTCATAGACGCAGCGTTAAAAGTCCCAAAAAATTGGGACATCCACCTGAGTGGGTTCCAGTCGGCCTGAGGAGCAATTGTTTGGCCTGAGGGCTCCCTTGACGGCGCCTCAGTCGGTCTGAACGGTCTGAGGAGCTGTTGGTTGACTAGAAGGGACCTCGGTCGGCTTGAAGGAACCTCGGTTGGCTTGAGGGAACCCTTGGTCGGCCTGAGGGGCCTCTGTCGGCCGGAAGGGGTCCTTGGCCGGCCTAGATGGGAGCTCAGTCGGTCTGAGGGGGCTATCGGTCGATTTGAGTAGCTCTTGCCAGGCCTGAATGAACCCCAGGCTGGTCTTAGAGGGCCATTGTCTAGGCCAGATAGAACCCGGCGGTCTGAGAGGGGCAACAATGGTTTGATAGGAGTCAGCTAAATTTTCCCGACTCAAGCTGCATGTGAAAATTATGTATGAGGAACGTGTTTTTCAGATGCATTTTAGTTGGTTACCGATGGCGATAATTTACCATTTAACGGCATCGAAATTGTGTTGCTGTGTTTCACAAACAAAAATTACATTATATGGCCGTCAGTGTGTACCTACCTATACATTTAATTAAAATTGTTATTTTTTTGGGGGGGGCTGGAAAAGGAATTTGTAAAATAATATTTTTGGTATTCATTTCTGTATGAAACGGGGAAAAAATTGTTCAATAATTGTAATAGTTGTGATTTTTTTACAATATATATATTATATAATAATTATGCACTAGGTATATATGTAGACCAGCCTAAATGTACTTAGCTGAGTCTGTTTTCTTCTTATAATCTTGCTTTGTTTCATTTAAATTTCCACACATTAGGTACGAACAACCAATGAATCTTGGAATGAATGATTTAAATATATTTGTGCCAATCTCAATCTGAATCACCCAAAATCTTGCTCGAGAACATATTACAAAAAGAATCTCGATAAGAAGTGGATAATTTTCCATTTCAGATCAACTTAATCACACATCTTGGTGCTTGCACCACATCACATATGGACAGTAAACAAATACATGAGGAGAAATGAGATAATGCACAAGATTTTGACTTGCTTGCTGTACATGTTGATGAGAAGATAACATTTGACTTTTGGCATAAGTGATAAGTTACATGGGTTAATATTCTTAATGTTATAACGTCTAAGAACGATCGCCCCCAGCCTAAAAAGTGTAACATTTTCGCCTCGCACCAATCTCAAGCAATCGTACTTGCGCGAGCGTCTGCAACAAATGCTTCCTCGCGCTGAGGTAATAGGGTCTACAAATTCTAAGGAATAGAACGGAAAACATAAGGGAAACATATTCAGCATGACCGAAAAACAAGAAAGAAATAATCAGGAGAGTTAGCGGCAGAACGCAATAAATAAAGAAATATTATAACGAGTAGTTGGATACTTTTGACGCCATAACATGTTCAATTTAATATTAAGGGGCATGCGAGAGGAGCACAGCGCACTAACCGCTGCAATTAAAACAAGATAACACGAAATATACTAACAAGGGGAGTAAAAAGGAAAACAGAAAGACACAAGGTGAAAAAAGACATTGTGATGGCCGAAGACTCTTTTCCCATTGACCATCGTGCTTAACTGTAAGCGGTTGTATTAACTGGAGTGTAAATACACTCCCAAAAGTGATAATACACTGCTAAGCTCAGGTAAAATGAAACCCTGCATTGAACTCTCGAAAAAGTATGTATATGTGCTCTATACAGTCAGTCTTTCGCATGCAATATAATCGTTGTTATGCAAATGCGTGGCATTAAAGATTCAGTTTATGAACTCGCCTTCGGCTCGTTCATAAACTGAATCATTGATGCATCAGCATAAACTATAACTGTAAAGATTGCATCGCATGGGCATGAAGCGACGGAGCGAGTTATTTCATTTGTGTCCGGCAACTGATAGGCAAAAGCCATCGTTGTTTGTTGCAATAAATAAAACAACACTTACCTGCACCTTTCTGTGGCATTTAGTTGTTAGATTAGGGTTTGTGATTCTCACCTGCGGAGTGAATTCGAGAGGTCAAGAGACGTGATTATCCTGCAATGATATTCAGTTTTTGTTTCCTTTGGATGCGTGAGAGTTTCTTCAAGTTGTGTTAAATATTTTCCAACGTAGCCTATACAGGGTGTTATTTTAACGAACCGAAGTTAATGCAGTGATTACTTTTTAATAAATCAGTGAGTGAACCGGTAGTTATCCCTGAAACGCCAACGCAAAGCAAGCGAGCAAGCAAGCAAGCAAGCAAGCACGACGAAGTCCCTGATTTTTGGCCCATCTGTAAGACTACGTTAGTGAGGCCGCTTCGCGGCCTCACTCACTCCGTCTGAATAATATAAATGATGGCATACGACAGGAAGGCCAAGGAACACCGTAAAGCAAAGCAAATAACCAGGTGAAATTAAAACACTGCCACAACCGAGAATACCAGACGAAGCGATGAAGGGAAACGCGAAGGAAAACGGTAGAAAGGAGACAAAAGACCAGAAAAGACGATAAGAGAGACACAGAAGTAAATCAGAAGGCCTACATATCTAGTACCTACTAGACATTAAGTAACAACTTGAGCATTCGGCCGCTGCCCCCCCCCTAACCGATTTAAAAAAGTTCCACTACTGCTGACTGGTGACCTCAAGTTTGACCTGATTTAATAAAAACTGATATCCCTTCGACAGAGCTTGTCTCGAGCTATCTAATGCCGATTTTTGCTTGTCGCTACGTTGCGTAGTTTTCTAGATCTCGCTGGGGGCGGAAATCAACCCCCCTGCAGTTCGTGTTCGGCGCGAACCCACTGCAGTGCGCAGGTTAAGACAAACTCTATCGAAAGTATGTATTTTTTGTTCAGGTCAATATTGAGCTCACCAGAGGTAATCAAACGTCAGATTTCCGGTTTTAGGGCTTCGCTCCAGAAACCCCGAAAAATGTCCAAACTATGATAGCCAGGAACCTGGGGCGTCAATGATGAGCTAATATATCATTATTGCAAAAGAGTAGCCCTTATCCAAAGCATGTTCTCTGAATAGGAAGCATGTGCAGCCTACACATAGAGCGCCAGACTCTAAGAGCTTAAATTCATTAGCATTGCAGGGAGAACGTTTCTTTGTATTGCTACTAACTTTATACTTCGATGAACGCTAATAAAGAGACCACATTTGTCTGACATCGTAGTTGCATGAGGCGTGCGCACCTGCAGCACAGATTGCTGTGCTGGAGATCGATCATACAAAATACACTGGTGACGTCATAGTAGCCGCCATTGCGCTGTCCTCAGCCACAGGTGCAGCGCTGCTTCGGATTCTTTGTCGGAACATGACTTAGCACACCGACACCGGCCATAAAAGATGCCACAACCGGGCTCAGCTCATTCGAGGCCCTGTGTCTCCACCCAGCACTGGCAGCACCATGAAGGTCCTGTTGATGTGCGCTCTCCTGACGCTGACGGCGGCCAGGCCGCGTCAGGTCTCACCACACAACACTGCCGGGCCGCGTCAGGTCGCGGCGACCACGGCAGCAACCACGGCGGCGACCACGGCGGCAACCACGGCGGCGACCACGGCGGCCACCACGGCGGCCAACCACGGCGGCGACCACGGCGGCCACCACGGCGGCGACCACGGCGGCGACCACGGCGGCGACCATCATCGTCCCCGTCGGGAACTGTGGTGGTGCCGGTGCCGTCCCGTTAAAGTCGGGCAACTACGGTTGGCAGCGCGTGATCAAGGCTGACGTCGAGTTCGTCGGCGCCCGCTGAGACGCCACGCATCAGCTGCCGGCCAGAGAGAACCCTCTCCTCTGCTGGCTATATCGATGAACCGGTTCGTGTAGAGTTCTTCTTTGGGGATCATGAGGTGTGTGTGTGTGTGCGGGGTAATCAAACGCCACGACCAGGGTGACATGCGAATAAAAAGGAAGCTGTGCAGTTATGTATTTGTACACAATGGGACCTGAACAAGAAATGCATGCATGATACAATGCATCAGATCATTGAATGCGTTCATGACCAGATAGGTACAGTTACTTGCCCGAGCATCGGACTTGGTCAAATCAGACGGACATATTTTGTAAGTGTATCTGACATGATGGGTTTCATGTCATTCTGATACAGGTCTAGGCAGGACACGGAGACTATTAAAGCCGTCGGACGAGGCACCGAAGACGTGTTACGCAGTCCCACGCGTATGGGGTAGTCGGCGACACTGAGTAGGCTTCTCACGTATATCTCATGCGCAAACGACACAATATATCATCGGTTTGGGTGCAGCACTTTAAGCCATCTGTATGTATATGCAGTGCAGATCATATGTTCTGTCCACTTCATCGACACCACTCGATGGCAATACGCCTGGCGAATAAACGCTTCGTGAAAACAGCTAGTAGCAGTCCTTTCAGTGCACTATTTCAATAAACCCTCCATTTCTCGGGAGCGATGTTTTGTTTCGTCTGCCGGAAGCTAGCTTTGCAAGTAAACTTAAAAAGACTTGCCTACACGGATAAAATATAAACACCCGTCGGGTGTTTATGCAGTGTATTTTGGGTGTCATACAATCTTAAGGATGTTTTGTGACACTCAAAACCGAGTCACGTCACGTGTTCAATACCGTGACACCTATACAAACACCATTAACAGTGTATGTGCAATAGGGTGACCCGTTTTAAGCATCAATTTTGGTGCCCAATCCTCGATTGTTCGCCGGGCATCTTTCGAGAACGGGGACCCAAGCATTCTAGTAAGAATGGGACCAACAGTTTGAGACGAAATTCGAAAAATTTGAGGGCGCGCCATGACACAAAAGTGGACCAATAATTATGAAATTTTGGCCTATTTATCCGCTGCAAGGGGCAGGTGATTATTGGGTCCGCTGACTTTAAGTGTCACACTGTTGAAGAGACTGATTGGTGACATAACGCATGCCAAGGTTTCACTTCAATCGACATCCAATGGTTTGGCCACAGGAGGACCAAAAACCACGACTGATTTGGCATAGTTTGTTTTTGCTTCCAATAGATGGCAGCACTCCTCACGAACCAATGTAATCGCCTCAGTGTCCCCGCTCGATTTCCGTCGTTTTTCGGTGGCTAAGTTGTATGGATCGGTTGGTAGGTGGTGTCTGAGCATGGGCAGATCCAGAGGGTGTCATGGAGCCATATCTCCCCCCAAATTACCTAATATTAGCACCAATTTGACACATTTCCTGAGATAACAGAAAATCTGAACAACTTCGACAGAGGAAAGTTTGTTTTAAATCAGTTATCGATGCATAAGCAAACAAATTCCGATAAGTTTTCAGAATTGCGTGAGACTTTTGAGGGTTTGCCCACTCTAAACTGGCCCAAACCACCCGTTCTGGATCCGCCCATATATGCACATTTTGTTCCAAAATAAGCGTCCCGCTCGGTTGGCCGGTTAATTTGTAGTGAATACCGGCCTACCGCCGAGCACTATAGAGTGTGTCGGACTGTC